>CAOJBJ010141613.1:0-13866 GCA_948291685.1 Euphorbia celastroides
TTAATTTAATTTAATTTTTTGTGTGATTTTTTTTTCAAATTGCTATGATTTTTATGATTAATTGTAAATAAGTAGATAAATATTTAAAAGTCGTATTGTGTATTTATAAAAGAATATAATAATAATATATGAATAGGTGAAAATGAATATAATAATAATATTTTATTTTACAGCGAAAATTTGAAGCAATTGTTAGAGAAATCGACACTGTAACAACTCGAAATTATGAAGTAAAATAAGATTTGAAGCAAAATAAGATTAGGTATGGTTAGAGATGCCCTTAATGTTCTTTTATTCTTCATTTCCTATTTGATTTTCAAATCGACTTATAAATTTATAAGTAGCTCGTTGTCTAGTAAAATTAGCTTATAGACATTTTGCAATATCTGTGAATCACTCAAAAAGATATGTAGGAAAAAAATATACTTTGGTGTATTAGAACAAGTGGGTATATTTATTTCATCAACATTTGAGTTTGTGTAATTTTTTTTAAGATTTAGCAACAAAAATCACTTGTTTAACTTTTGACTTCTAACTTGTTTATAAATTATACTACATGTCAGGAATAAATTCTTTGCGAAAAAGTCTTCATAACTTCAAAAAGTGATCTATATATTTATAAAAGCAAAGAAGTCTTAAAAGACTGTTTTGCCCTTATAAATATTTTATTAAAAATTATAATTTCTAAAAGTAAAAAAAATTACCTCAAATCCATTTAGTTCAAAATTTTGCGTCAAATTTAAAAAAAACAGATTTTGTAGATAATTATTGTAACAAATTAACAAACATATAAAGTTATCTACAACCATAGTTGAAGTTGCATTATATCAAATGCCAAAAAAGTAGGAAGAAAACCAATTACTCAAGATCTCCTCATATAGATTCGTATTCGGAAAAAAAAGTTAATCTATTTTTTGAATTACCATTCTATATAAATTTCATCCAGCATATCTTTTAAATCTAGAAGAGAGAAGAGTTTGGGGTTATTTATAATTTACTTTTAGAAGCAAGCAAAAAATGTAATTTATTATTTTCTCTTTTCTTCTCTTTTTATAATTTATTTTTGGAAGCAATCAAAGTATTGTTAATATGTCGTCTTCTCTTTTCTTCTCTTTCTCACGGTTGCATCAATATCTTTATACTCTATCATTTTTATTGTTCATATATTATTCATATTAGTTACCTACCATGTTATTCTAATTTATGGTTTCCTTTTAATCAATACAAATATCAATTAGTAGTTTTGTTGCCATTAATTTTTCTTACTTTTTATCCATGCAAAAAATTAGAAGTGCTAATTATGTGTTGAAGCAGAAACATAATTCGGTGGGTGATATTAAATCAA
Organism: Euphorbia celastroides; assembly: GCA_948291685.1. Classification (NCBI taxonomy): domain Eukaryota; kingdom Viridiplantae; phylum Streptophyta; class Magnoliopsida; order Malpighiales; family Euphorbiaceae; genus Euphorbia; species Euphorbia celastroides. The sequence goes on from CAOJBJ010141613.1 coordinate 1,346, forward strand.
TGAGGGTGAACTTGAAGATAAATTTTATATATGATATAATTAATATGGTATGAACGCTCAAAGTACATGTTTTTCGCCTTTGAACAATTCTAAATTGCAAGAAAACAAATTCAATATTAATGATTTTGCAAGACGGAAAGATATGTTAAGAAATTATGTTTAAACTTTCAATTAAAAGCAACAATATTATTGTGTGGTGAAATATACAGAGGATGAACAATTTCTAAAATAATATAATTTTTTGATTTCTCATCATTTATTGACAAATAAGTTTAATATTTTTTCATGTGCAACTTCAAGTTAGCATGTTGTATTATAAATTTTAGTTTACACAATTTTACATTAAAATATTTTTACAGATTTCAATGATGATCTATTTTCATCTGCAACTCAAAATTTCAATGCGCCTCCAACATTTATATAATAATTACAATGTAATATGATTCAATTAAGATCTTTTATTGATTCATTTATTTATTTTTTTACAGGAATGAAGAATGAGGCTAATTGTACTGCCACAACTTTAGGTAATAAATCAAATTTTGACATCCTCGATATTGATAAATGAAGATAATACATAGGATTTTTTTAAAAAAGAATAATTAATAAAAAAAATATTTTATTTTATTTTTTTGAAATATTATCCAACTAGTCCGAACATTTATTTGACGTTGTGTTTTATTTTTTTCCCATGGAATATTTCATTTTAAACAAGTTTTATTTGTTTCTATTTTTTTCTTCTTAAGATTTTTGGTAAATTTTGTGATTCTTATCTTATTTTCTCTAAATTGGAAAAAAACATTGCTGTTAGATGAATTTGTTGAGAATAAATAAATAATTTTTGTGAATTCTTTACCAAATTTCTTAATTGAAGTGTGATGGATTGGTAGCTTAGATGAGATTTAGGTAATTTTTTGTGAATTCTTTTATTTATTTATTTATTTTTATGCCATTGTGTTATACTATAGTTTCTATATTATGTTAATAGTATGTTTGTTTTTTTGTTGAAGGTAGAAACCAAAATACTTGATTTGAAGAACATTTCGACAAGTTGGCACATCCACATTCTAAAGAGAAGAATCGGGATCGAAGATTATGTTATCAAGTTCTGAATTATTTTGATTATTTTAATTTTATTCATTGTTGAATAAATTATTTCGATAGTTTCCAACATTGACTTAGTTCTTTTATTTATTTATTTATTTTTGTTTGAAAGGATTCGATATCAGAGAATGGTCAATTCTCCTAACACGTATTAGTAAATAAGGAATTAAACTCCAACATCATGAATATCAATAAATGAAGATAATGCACAATTTCGAGTAATTGTGTAAAATAGAAAATAATTGGTATGCATCTCTTTTTTGAAGAAATATTTATGGGATGTTATATTTCATTTACTCTCCATATTTTTTTAAGTGTCATTTTGACTTTTGGTTTCCTTTTTTTTTTATATACATTATCCAAAGAGAGTTGGTAATTTTAAAAAGAAAAGAGTTAAATGAAAAGGAGTACACTTTCTTTTTAATCTATATATTTCATATTAAAATTTGTTTTTATTGATTTCATTTAGTTATATTAATTATAATCTTATTATGAAAAAACTGAATTTTATATCAGTACACACTTATTCTTATAAAGATTTGATAAAGTGAATATAAATGACTAATCCGTGCATCGCACGGGGCACTATGCTAGTTATTTATAAAAGCAAAACAATTTTAAATGACTTTTTTACCCTTAGACATTTAATTGAAATTTTAAAACTTTAAAATTTATAAAAAAAAACACATTAAATTTTACTAATTCATAATATATCCTCTAATTATATCAAACACTCAAAATAAATAGAAGTTAAAGCGTACTAACAAAATTAAAGTTCTAAAATTTTAAAATCCAACCAAATTGTAACTAATATTTTACGTATATAACTGAAATGAACTCATTAATATTATATTCTAAAGGAAATTTAACAAATATCTAAAAAAAATTGGTGATAAGGAGGTACGGATATTACTATGTATTGTTGAAAATTTGGTTTCATAATTTCAAAAGAATTCTTTTAATGTAATAATTTATAAATGATTGCATTTAACCGTTTTAAGTTTGTTTGGTATTGGTGTCAGAGTTGTTGTCCGTAAAAATTAGTATCACAAACTTTTCATATAACATCATTTTTTTAATTTTAACAGTGCATTTTGATTCTTTATATAAACAAGTTGAGAACTGTCAAAACAGCTTTCCCAAAACTAAAATCTGCTGCTTTTAAGAAAAACTTCAAAATGAAACTTTTAAAGAAAGCAGTCGGGAAAAGCAACCCCAAACAAGCCCGAAGTTTTTAATTTTGACATCTACATACTATGAGTTTCATTAACATATTTATATATATATATGTTTCAGAAAACGTTTCACTGTGTTTTCAATTATTGGGTTGACGTTTTCATATTTCTATATATTTACAAAACAACATTATTACTTTTTGGAGTTATCAAATTTGAATTTTAAGGCTATTAACTTATTTACCATTGTTGTTTTCGGGAGTTACCAAATTTCAACTTTAAGGTTATTAACTTGTTTGTGTTGAATATATATTCACCAGTTTTTCATTCACAACTTAGAGATTATTGCTTGCTTTTGCCAAAAAAATGGTAAATTACTTTCATTAATATACGCAATTTTTTCTTAATGGTGTTCGAGTATTATCTTTTGGGATATATTACACTTTGTTTCTATTGTTATCTTCTATATATGATTCAAAGAATCTTGAAAGAAATTAACAAGTATCATTCTAAGGGTAGTGCCTAACATAACTCGGCTTATAAGTGTTTGTGTTACTTTAATTATTTATTTTCATATATAATGTCATATTATAATTTATATATTATCCTATTAATTATGTTTATTTTTTGTCGAAATGTGATGTTTTAATAGTTCAAAATTATACAACAAATTGTCAACTCCCCTTTTAAGAGCAATGAACCGGTATTGAAGATCAATTTATCAATATTCGAAGATTCATATATGTTATTATTATTTTTGTCATTGTTGAATATGTTTAATCAACATTTTACGAGGGTTGGGGTTAGGGGCAACACAAAAATTGAAAAAAAAAGTTATTTTGTACATGTTGCATCGATATATTTATCGCTTTATATTTTTTACCGTTCTTTTACTATTTATATTAACTACTATAGCGTTATTCTAAGTTATGGGTTCCTTCTTATCAACTCAAATTTACCAGGTTTGCATGTTGTCGTTAACATTTTGTTATTGTTTATCCTTGCAAAAAATTAGAAGGATTTATAATATTAAAGTGGAAACTTATATTCAGTGGATGGTATCGATATAATTAGGGTAAAATTGAAGTTGATTTTTATATTTGTTATGAATCACACTGAGATGGTATAGACTTTTACGTTCTCCGCCCTTTGATCATTTCAAATCGCATAAACCAAAATCAATATACATATATTTATAAAAACAAGAAAACTGCAAAAAGACTTTTATTATTTAAAATTTATATATTACTAAAAGTTGATCTTTAACTCAAGACTAGTATTTTTTTTGATCGAGTACTTGCTCTGATACCACTTGTTCATCCTTTTATGGGCATGGTAATCGAGTCAAGGGGTGAATGACCCTTTTTGTGGAATTTGATTCGAGTGAGAAAATCACTTTGTAAAGTGAGTACTTAAGATCCGAAGATGAGAGTAGTTTTGGAACTTAGTCTAATAAATGCTATGAGTCATAATACAGACAATTTCAAGATAAACAAATTTGAATTAGAAATTACAGACGCTCGATTTTATTTTGATTCGGTCTTCCACCTAGTCCAGTCTCCGGAACTCTTGTTGGACTTGAATCCACTAAATTTTCTTTAAAGATAGAAAATAAGCCTTTTACAATTTGTTACCGAAAATCTTCTTCCGGAAGTAGGATATACCATTAGGATATCACACTCCTAGCAGAGTCTTATTACAACGAGATATACCGCTATGACACTCCACACCTATCTAAGTCCATTATAATGGGATATACCACTCTAGCAATCACTCCCCCATTGTAAAGCTAAGTCCCAACTTTTTCATTCCCCCGAATTGAAAAGATTTACAAGTTTGTTTTTCTAAAATAAAATATCTAATGGATAGTTTTGTAATTGATTGTTCTCTTGGGTGTTTGCTAACTCTCTCTAGCAGTAATCATCAGCTTATTCTATTCTTCAAGTCCTCTATTTATAGGTTGGACAATAAATACTAACGTTGAAGAATAATCAATCTTGACTGTTGAAGAAGCTAAAATCTGGTGCATTCGGACCATTGCTATGACAATTAGACACAATAAATGACTGTTGAACTTTATGTACCTTGCACCAGTAGAGAATCAGCGTAGTTCAAACAGGATATCCATCTGAAACTGACTAGCGCAGCTTTGACATTAGCGATGTACTCTTACACGCCCATTGATTTGTTGTCCTCCAAGAACCACACACTTTATGTCTCCATCAGTCTGCTTCGTTTATTTTTTTAGTGCTTCTCTCTTCATTTAACGTTGTCGTTTGGTGGAAGAGCATTAATTGTACCTTTGAGACAACTCGAACCTTCTTTTGTACACTTCGTGTCATCTAAAGTGTTTGAGTCCGATTGTTGACAGTGTCCACGTGGATTGCGAAGTCCGAAACTGATAGTGTTCATGTGTGCTCCAGAGGTTTTCCTCATAACTGTATTTCGAAGTTGTATTGAGTCTGGATCTTCACTCTGACTTTATTCTTCTGATCTTTGGGTCTTATTTCTTTCGAAGTTGTTTTGAGTCCGGTTCTTCTATCCTTTGGAGTTAATCTAAGTCCAGGTCTTCTCTTTGACCGAGGATTTGTTTTCTTCAAATTTTATGAAGTGGACCCGGATTTGATTTCGAATTAGTCAGCTCCAACATTTTCAATTAAATGATTATAATAAAATTTATAAATAATAAAAACTAAAAAAACATTAGCGTAGAATTTTTACATATATAAGCTTTAATTAGTAGAACGTTTATATGTGTAAGATGTTCTATGTGATGCCTATTTTATGATGCTGAAAATCTTATTTTACAAACTTTTTAAAATTACAGGTCCTTTTATGAAAAATATTTTTCGGTATTTAATTTACAACATATCGTAACTATAAGATATTTTCTTAAAAATTTCCCTAAAGTATTATAAGTGAATTCCGGAATTATTACGATAAATAAAATTTGAAAAAGAAGGTGCAATAGAGCAGGAAAGGAGAAGGCAAAGAAAAATTGCAAGAGGAATATATAGTAATGATAATGATTAGAGATGGTGGAACATGTTTAGATCTATGAGAGTAATTAGTTATAATCCCAATGATAACAAATAAAGCTACAGACAAATCACGCACAAAAAAAGTAATACAACAATAAAATAACAATAATTGGATTGAGTACACAACAAGTGAAGAGAACCCTCCCCACCTCTATTTTTGACCACTCCAACCAAACCAATCAATTAAATCCTCAAAATTTCACATCATCCTTTTTATGGACAATTTTTCCTTTCCTACTTTCTCTATTTTACCCTGTCAAAATCACCGTAGCCAATTTTATTTTGTTTAGCTAAATTTAATTTAATCACTTCGGTTTAAAACCAAAGTTGCAATAAACTTATTATATACTTATTTAATGGGATGTTTTTCGGCACTTGTGACGTCTAATAGATTTGGTTCAGTTTTGAGAAATTTAATTTTATTCGATTTGGTTTCAATAAATATTTCATACTTTTATTCTAGGGTGTTTAGATTAGAAAAATACATAATTATAATTTTTTTGAGGTTTGTTATAATACACTACTATCTCTCTGGATATTTTAGATGTAATTTTTACATTCTTGTATTTTATTTCCATCCAACTAAAACTTTTTTATTTTATATTTTTCTCAAATTTCCATCTAAATAATATTTATATTGACTAATTTGTCATGCATCTCATTTCATTTTCCATTTAACTTATTTTCAACCAAACACTTATGCCATCTCTTATTGTAGAAAATATTTTTCATAGTATTTTACTGTTCATCATATTACGTTTTCCAAATGAAAGCTAGAAAGGTAAAAACATGTTCATCGATCCTCAATTTTTCATTTTGAATTTTCTTTTACTGAAATTTGATCAACAACTTATAAATTTTACGACAAGTGAGCTCGATCTTGATTAAAGGAAAGTGAAGCCGAACTTCTATATGTTCATTCAATGTGTAATGAGTTGAAGCCGGAGGTTAGTTCGATCTTAAAACTTTAATTGAGCTTTAGGCATTTATTATCTTATTTAGAAGTGATGTGCTCATAAAAACACTCATTATTGTTTATGAACAATTTGATTATTTATTTGTGAGGGAGTTCATTCAAATACTAAAAGTATTTTAAATTCGGTATATCAAATAAATGGAAGGTATCACACATCCAATGATATTAAATTTACAACATCAAGGTTATTATTTAATTTTCATACACATATAGTAAAAGTATATTAAATTTATAACATGACACTGTTACAACAAAAAATTGATAAGTTAATTAACATTACAAATATAAAAAATGAAAAAAGTGTAAGAGTGAAGACCCCAGCTGACAGAGATATTTGTGCTAGAATTTTGTAAAGTTGTTTTGTTGTTTAACCATCGAGCGATGAGCCAGTCTTTTTGTAAGGCTTTCTACCTCACTGTACAGTTGTAAAGTGTTTTCCCCTTTTATAGAATTTCCTTTCCATTAAAAAAAAATAAATACAAATATTATTTCAGTTAATGTTGGTTAATGAACATAATTGTTTATATTTCGAAACTTTAATTATTTAAGTTAATGATAATATAAATTAAAATTCAAATGAGATGACATGGAGCTGGACGTAAATAAGTATAATTGAGTTATATTGTATTAAAATGAATTAAATTGAACTAGACAGAACTGAACCGAACTATTATATTGTGATAAAAAGTATAGTTTGGTATTTAATGAAGTTGTTGCCGCCTTTAACAAAATGTATTTAATGATAAATAATTAAAAAATATTATAAGAGAAACATCCAGTGTTACTTAAAGGTGCTCTATTTAACCATTAGATGTAGTTTAGTGGCTACCACACTTTCTTAAGAAAATCCAACAAGTGTGTAATTGTGGGTTCAACCCCCATAATCAATAATTTAAGTAAAATACATCCTTATTACTCAAAGAAAAAAAACTCTTAATACGCCATAAACCAAAAAGCCACTACAATATGAAACAACCCTTAACAATATCAAAACTAATCTGTTATATCATCAGGTTTGGACCGCACAACCAATGAAATGTGAAATCGAGCAAGCTTTACGCGTTAAGGATAACTTGAACAAATCAAGTGGATGGTGATGCGAAAACATAGGCCTGTTTGGGGTTGTTTTTCAAGCTGTTTTTTCTGAAAGTTTCATTTTTAAACTTTTCCTAAAAACAGTGAATTATAGTTTTAGGAAAGCTATTTTAACAATTTTCAACTTTTTGATATAAAGGATTAAAATGCACTGTCAAAATCAAAAAAGTGATGTTATATGAAAAATTTGTGATACCAACTTTTAGAAACAGTAGCTCTAACAACAATATTAAATACATTAATAGTATCCAAATGAATAGTTGAAAATGTGAGAGAGAGGGGGTAAGGGTAAAAAGTAAAACCTAGAAAGGAGAGTAACCCACCCCCAAAAAATGATCCATAAAGGACACTTGCCATGAAGTTTGAAAGCAGAAGCAACAATGGTCCCTTTGTTTACTATCCCAAGATAAAACAGACAAGCAATGTCGGCCCTTTCTCTGATGTGCCGCAAACCCCGGACTGCACTGGGCCCCACCCTTTGTCTACGTGGCACTCGATTATTTCCCCTCCTAATCATGACCCTATTAGCCCTTTCCACCCCCTACTCTCCTACCTGTCCTATCCCGTGTTTCCTTTAAAATGGACGGCTGTGATGCGTTCAAATAATGTGTTCCGATCGAAACCAGTAGCTCCATCAGCAGTCACTTCTTCTGTTCTTTACATCAAACCTGCAACCAAACAAACTAACTAATAGTGTTTTTATTATAACGATAAGTTCAAACAAAAGTTCATGATGTTTTAACTTTCAGTAAAATATTTTTTAATGTTTAAAATCAAGTAAAAAACTCTTTAATGTTTGGTTTTGTCATCAAAAGAAAGATATTCACTTAACAGCGTTAAAAAAACTGACATGACAGGAGTAAATTTGTCAAAACCTACATTTCAAACCCATTTAACCAATACCCATTTAACTCTACTCATTTTCAACAAAAAACCAACCTATTTACCCAAACTCATTTAACCCTAACCCCTAATCCCCTTTCTGCCCGCGCCGGTGCCGGCGCCGTTACCGGAAAATCACGATTCCGGTAACGGCCCAAAAACCGACGGAAAAACCCCCACAGTCGCTAGAAAAGGTCGGCAACTGATTGAAGCTCCAAAAACTCAGGTGAAAACGAAATCTCTGTCAAGAGAAAACACGAAATCCTAAAAAACCGACGAGAATTCAGGCGAAATCCTGTAATCCCCGTCACCGGTAAAACGCTGAATCCGGCGAAAATCAGTCACCTCTCCTTTCTCGTCGAACCCATATCTGGTTTCCCTTTCTCCTCTTTCACTCGCCCAAAACCAGATCCGGGATTCAACAAACTCGCCTGAAACGCGAGACTCCGGCGAAAACGAACCTAGGTGAAAACGAACCTTGAAAATCGGAAACATGATTTCGCCGGTGCCGGAGAGGAGAGAGAGGACGTGCAACGGTTACCAACGGCGGCTAATAGATAGGGGGATTTTTTTGAGTACCGCCGGAATTTTTGGTACCGTCGTCGGAATTGCGATTTTCCGGTGACGGTGCGGCGTCGGCAGTAAGGGAATTAGGATAAGGGTTTGTATTGGGTTTTGGGTAAATGGTTTGTTGGGTTAGGTTGAAAATGGGTAGGGTTAATGAGTGTTTTGCGAAATGGATTAAAAAGCATGTTTTGACAAAAATACCCCTGCGTCACGTCATCAGTTAACTGTAGTTGGATGAAAAATCCTCATTTTGCTAACGGAGCAAAACATCAGAGGGTCTTTTGTTTGGTTTTAAACATTAAGGGATATTTTACTGAAAGTTGAAACATCAGAGAGATTTTTTTTGAACTAATCCCTTTATTATAACCGTAGTCTGTAAAATTTCCTAACTTGTTATGTAAAATTTGTGACACTGTTTATTATGAATGTAGTATGTAAACCTAAATAGAATGCCACTCATAATTACTGTTCACAAAATTGCCCGTCCACTTTTCTGTTTCTAGAATATACTAGTGTAGTATCCGAACGATGCACATCAAATTAAATTTTCAAAATAAATTTAAGAGATATATTTTTTAATAAATATACTTATTAGATATGTCATTTGTAACACAATTAGAATTTTTAAAATATAAATTTTAGATATATATTAATTAATAATTATCACTTAATGGATAATTATAAAATTTGAATTTACTTGATAAAATATTTATCAATATATTCATAAAAAATTCTTTTATAAAATATAAGGGTAAAATAGTCATTAAATACTTAATTGTTTTTAGTAATATATAGATTAGGCAGCGATCTCCTTGAATTTTACTTAAAATTTATTCTATCCCATATTTTTTGATCTAAATCACATTTAATTTTCATTTTTTTAAATTTCTAAATTTACAATAAATATAGTTTCAAAACTTTACAAAGAAAAATTTTGTTGGCAAAATTGAGAAACATTGAAGTACTTTAACGGTGATTTTAATTTTCAAATCTTATACCAAAGAATAATGCAGTGCTATATAGTACAAATAAAAGAACCTACCATCTAATTAGTATCTAACTAGTTTAAGGTGTAAAATAAGCTTAGTTTATTTTAAAGAAAGCAAATATTATGTTATCCACTTCATCATGTTTCGAAAACATTGTCTATAATATTCTCTCTAAATAGTTTATTATAACAAAATTGAATTTTTAATTAAATTTATATTATTTATGTGTAATTATTTGTGAATTTATAAATTCAAAATACTTTGAAAAAGATATAAATATAAGTAAGATTGGACTCCATTATTTTCGACCTCCTGACCCTAATTATTTTTCTCCCTACCAAAAATTTCTCCCAATCAACTAAGTGACTAAACTTTAAAAAAACGCTGGTTACAAAACATATTCATGGGGACCATGTAATCACGCTTTCCGATAGCGCGAAAATCGGCGTAGGCGTGGCCACAGATGAATTCCAGGTGCCGTTTGAACCCCATGCTACTGTGTTTTAATGGCTGTGATTGTGCTGTTAGGCGTTTATGTGACAGGCGATGTATTTCATTTTAAACAGCGGAATGTCCACTGAGAACATCTCCAACCATACTTCATTCTCATTGCGAATGAAGTGAAATTTTTTCAACTTAACTTTATATTTTACTTTCTTTAAATTTTGGGAAGTGAGGCAATACTATTCATGCTTTAAACTTAAAATATTATTATATCTATTACTTTTTTATTTCTTTATACTTTTTATATTGGTTGAACGGATGAAATGAGTAAAATAATAATATAAAGTTTAGTGAGAGAAGATAAAATAATAATACTTTATTTTGAAATAGAATTTGAAGTAAAATTTGAAGTACTGATTGTAGAATGTGACACTGTAGCAACTCTAAACTATAGAGTAAAATGAGATTTGAAATAAAAATTGGTTGAATAGGGTTGGAAATGCTCTAACGGGGATACCAGACATAAGAAATGAGCGTTGAAAACTAGTTGAGATATATTTTTTCTTGTAGGATTCATTTAAATTTTGATTACTCCCTTTTCCTTTTTCCTACACTTCCTTTTGTTGAATCATAAAGAAAAAAAAGGGATGGAAAATAAGTTCCCTTATTTAGAATGACTGTAAGTGAAAAAATAGGAAAACTAAGAAAATCATGCTACGCTCCCTTACCCTCATTTTTCCTATATATGTTGAGGGATCCGGGAGGAAAGAGACATTTTGTCTCGGACTTGTGCATGAATTCCTAGTTTGTGAGATGGGTGGATTTTTATTTTAGGAGCACTTGAATAATTTTAGAAAACCTTGTTTTAAAATTTCATCCCTTCCATACAAACACAATTTTTAATATATTTTTTCTAATTCTTTTATTTACTATTCATTCATTAAAATTCTTTTATAATTCATGCACAAATTACTCCCAAACAAAACCTATTTTTTCTCTGACTATTCTTGCTTCCTTATTCTTTATCCCACTTAATTATGGCTTTATTCTTTAGGATTGAAAATTGTCGAACTAGATTGGATTTATTAAAATTTATTGAAGTTAAACTTAATCAAACTGAACTTATTGAAGCTAAATTAAGTTTATTAGAGCTGAAATGAATTAAATTTATTGAAAATTAAATTTTAAAAACTTCTTTTTATCTCATATAGACTTATACCAAAATTAAAAAAAAAATCTCCAACTCACCCCAAATTGAAACCTTACACATGTATAATGTATAAGTTCCAGCTAAGCCAATAGGTCAAGACATCAATCACAATTATTAGGTATGTTATTGATTTATACTAATACATAACTACTATACAATTAAGTTTTTTATTGTAATTTATACTACCACTGAAATATTATATGTTAGATAAAAAAATGTATTATTATCAAAATAAATATTTATATTCATAAGTATTATTAAAATTTAAATATAATGTAAGTAGCACTAATTATAACTATTGTTAAAAACTATGTTTTTTTTGTTTTTTTTTTCATTACGTCAATAAAAAATTATTATACTAAAACAATTATTTTTTCATATTTGTATATACCAACTTCCTTTCTTATATAATTGTTAACTTTTAATTGTTCTGATACAAAATATCTTTCATGATTAATTTAATGGCGCATGGGAAAAAAATTAGTGAAAATGTATTGATATTTTAGCTTAACAAGTAAAAATGCTTAAAATTGAAAAGTAATTTAATTGAAATTTACGTAGAAGTAATTGTTAAATAGTATGTTTTATTATATTTATTAATTAAGTGTTACAATAAATTTATTTATCTTCACTATAAATATCATAATTTTTATTTGATATTTTATTAATACTAAGCGATGTTGTTATTATTATTATTATTGTTGGATCAGTCTCGCTGATACCGAAGCCACGCTGAAGGGACAGCTCGCTGAAGGTTGTTTTGCTCCGGTCTTGAAGAATCTCAGCGAATGATGAAAGCATATTGGAGAGAGCTCACTGAGGATAAGTCGCGCTGAGAAAAGACATAAGCAAATAATTCAAATTAGTTTGTCTTATGTCCAACTGTCTAAACTCGATAAAAAGGACGTTGCATTTAATGCAGTCGAAGTGAGAGACAAGCGCGCATTAAATACACTCTGAAAAAGCAGGAGGCGGGAAGAGACAGGCGGAATGGCGCACCTGACATCCAGAAAACGCGCAGTACCTAATTCCTGTCAA
>CAOJBJ010141696.1:0-12089 GCA_948291685.1 Euphorbia celastroides
TTTATACTCCAAGCACGATTGCTATAATATATACTTCCTTGACCACTTTAAGACAGATCGATCTTAAGAAGATCATTGCTTACTCCTCAGTAGCCCATATGAATCTGGTGACTATTGGTATGTTTAGTCGGGCGGCGGCCATTAGGTCACCTATCTGAAACAAACCTAAGTTTAGTCGGGTATTACCATACATTTTATAATGAAAATTCGATATTTCGTAAACTTATAATCAAATTAGATAATTTGGTATATCTTATAATGCAATTCGGTTCTTTGGTTGAGCCAATTCGGATCTTTCGGATCCGAATTTGCTCACCCCTAGTCGATGTGCCTGTATCCAGCCTGCAGAATCATTCATCATAAAAATGGTTAGTAAAAAGGTAAAAGAACTTGCTGTCTTTCATTTTGAAGAAATAAATATAAGAACATAATATAGTATACTTGATTTTATTCAAATTTGAATTTATGATATTGTAGGTTTAATTTTGTTTTATATTTTGTAAGATTATAAATAGGCCTTCATATCTCCATAATAATACATAATCTTTGGTTACAGTATACAAACATGACAAACAAGTAGCTGAGTGATGGCAGTGAAGACGGAATCAGAGGCATGAGATCCAGACCGCCAGGTGGCCAAACCAACGGCAGGGATGGAATGGCCACTCAATAGAGTAAATGAGTCAAGTTTATGACCGCTGGGATGCCTGTGCCATTTTAAGTTTGTATGATATCACTTGTAGTTTCCGTTAGAGATATATATAAAAGGGTGCAAGCAGATAAGTGCGTGCTTATTAAATCAAAGCAAATGGAGTTGCATAACTTCTCTTGCCTTTGCGTGTCTATTTCCCTGCACTCTCACCTCTTCTTTCTTTATTCATATATCCTCCACCTTCTTCTTCTTATTATATTTTCTCCATCATTTTTCTATCTTTTCTTTTTCTTCATTCAAATGTTTGATATGCAACTGAACTGTTCTAAAATGAGCTAGTGCCGTCGAGGGCTTTTGGGGCTTGCCTGGAAATTTAACCAAATTTTTATTATTCTTTTTATATCTAGTAATTATAAATTTATGTTTTTAATTAAAAACTTAGTCATATTTGCTTAAAAACTTAGTCATAATGTAAAATGTAAAAAGGATGTGATTCAATTAATTATTTTTTATTATTTTGTATAGGATAAAAATGTAAACCATTCCGTTAGCGAATCACGTTAGTATTACATATAATGATATCCTTGCTTTTTATACTTGGTATAGATTTCTAAAAGCCTGATTTTATGCGTATAATGCCAATGCAGTAAAATAGGGTTGAATAGCCAAGAATTCTTAATTTACCTTTCATGCGATCAAGTTCCTTCGATGGGCCGATTTGGGATCGATTGTGCAAATTTTGGTAGAACTTAAACAGAACTCCGGGGTGTAATTTGATGATTTCCAATTAGGACATGGCCATAATTTCGGTAGAATTTCGACTAGGTCAAGGAATTTTATAAAACTTCAAACTATGAATTGGTTATAAAATGACTTTAGTGGAATAAATGGGTATCAAAGGGGTATAAAAAGTGAAATTTCTGCGAGAATTTCGGAAGAAATTGTATAGGAAAGGTCTGAGTTCAAACCTCGAGTATTCGAGAGAAGTTTGCCTAGGATGTAGGTCTTTTTGAGGGAAATTCAACCGATGGAGAACATTCAAAAGCTTCAAAAGTCGTTTTCTGGAAAAAAAACTTTTGTTGGATTGCCTTTGGAAGGGGCTTAAGAGGGTTTCCAAAATGTTTCAAAAGTGGCTAGGGCTGATTAAGAGTGTTTGAGAGGTTTTAGAAAGGATTTGGTGTTGTTGGTGTGTGTTGAAATGAGGAGAGAGGATAGCTATGTATAGCCATTTCTCGGGTGAGAAACTAGTCGATTGAATAGTTTACTCTAGGACTAGATCCTACATTTTTAGGGTAAACTGATTTGTGGGCCGGTTTTTACGGATAAAATAGTCGATTTGTCACTTTTCCCCTGAAAAGGATCGACGTCAATGATCTAATCCAGAATGTCACACGGCAGAAACCTAGCCGATCGACTAGTTTGTCAAGAGTTAGCTTTTTAACTTTCTGTAAAATTCTTTCGGAAAAAATTTAAACAGATGTCGAAATTGATATTCTCGAATTTTAGAGTTTTTTCTGATGCACATTTGGTTTATGCCGGCTCAATTCGAAATTAAGGTACTTAACTAGGTTACATTTTCATCATCGGTTGACTACGCCCATGAAAAATTTTTGAAAAAGTTTGTTAGAGAGCTAAAGTAGAGAGAAAATTTAGGTCCATTTTTAATGGGTTTGATAAGGAATTAGTTTATTTTTTTCTAAATGATTGCATATGTACAGAAGTAGATAACAAGTTTTTACAAAATTGAGTTTTCTAACTTTAAAATTGAGTTTACAATGTTGAATAACAAAACTCTTTTTTTTTTTTACATTTTTCAATTTTCTTTTACATTTACCTTACAAAGTTTTAGTTTTTTTTTTCTTTCTAGCTTGAAGAGAATCTCTACATTTTGTAAATGAATTCCTATCATCCAGTTTTTTTCTCATCAATGGGTGTTTCAAAAGTGCAGAAACCTTATCCGGAAATGAATGTTGTGTAGAGCACTTAGTCGACAAATGGCAAATTCTACCACTTAGATATTTATAAGTGTTATATTGTCCTTGTAAACATAAAATGTAAATCCTTGCCAGTGGATATAAGCGAATGGATCAATTTCAAATGAGGGCCTAGCCAGCGGACTTTTGTAGAAAGGTGAACCCAAATGGTGGCTCCATTCCCCCAATAATATCCCCACATGACCCAAATTAATGTGATCACATTTTCACATAACCCGTGACTCTCATTCCATTTCACAAACCCCTCTTGTCAGCACTCACGGGCTTCTCATCTCAAACTAGCCTTACTTTAATCAATTCTATAGCATTACAATCAAACCAACAGCACCCCAACATTATACATTACATTACTCCAAGTCCACAACCAAAATCAAACTTAACACAACAAATTAGGCTACATTAGGGGATTTTCGGACAAAATATCGATAAGCAGCAACCTTTTTTCTTCTAGAGAAGGTGTTGTCCACAGACAAAACCATTTCACCATCCTCTTTTGTCGTGTAAGAATTGTGAATGGCTTCTTCTCCTGAAGTTACCTTTCTCGGTTTCTCCACAGCTATGGTGTAACCTCCTTGTGCATTTGGCACAAATTCTGCACTGTATTCAAGTTCCCATCCTCCCACTACTATGTCCCATGTTATTGTGGCTCCTGCCTGTAAAAACAAACAAGATGAGTTGTTAGATCTTTAAATTGATGTTGTGTTTTTGGGGTAATTAATGTACAACCTCAATTCCTTCGATCTGAATGTTCACTTTCTCCCCTCCTTTTACAGTAAACTCAGAGGCTGGTTTTGGTGGTCCACTCTGTGAATCGCTGCCCCGGTTTAGCCCTCCATACTGGACAGGAATGTCTTCTGGCCTTATGAATCTTGTCATTTTCAGACAATACAATGCATTAATATCAGATTCCACAGTAAATTATTGCCCAAACATCTTACATTTATGTGCTTTTGCCATGTACTACCATGAACTTTCAAAAGTTTGCAAAAATTACATCAACTTGCCTTACATTCTAATAAATTTTTTAAATTTTCCATATAAATGGAAAAAATAAGAGCACCTTCGTTAAGTTAATGAAAGAAATTGAACTTTGGATAAAGCGAAATGTTTCAAAATTTAATAATATTCGAAAAAAATTGTTAAATTCAGAATGACTTGTGCTGAAAATATTTAGCAATAACGAGTTACGATGGATGTAATTATCAGATCACATGTTGTGCAGGAAAAAAAGAAAAAAAGTGAGAGGCTTGCCATTTGGGTTCTGTTTCAAATTGGCCAAAGAACCAACAGAAATCTGTTCTGGATATAATTTGACTAATTTTAAATCTTTTTTTTCTCTGAAAAAATGTAGCTCATTATTACTAAAGTGTGAAACACATATATGAAAAAAATAAAATCCAGTTAAATATCAAGGTGTCCGAGGCTTGAGTAAAAGAAGGGCAAATATTTATTACCTAGGCTTAAAAAAATCAAAACAAAAGACTTACTTGTAAAGAGTCTCTGCAACATTTCCTTCCTTGGATATGACAAATTTGCTCTTAGTTCGCTGGGTAAGGAAAGGACTGAACATTGAATACAACATACTAAAGTACCATGGCACATTGATGAAAATCTATCCCCCAAAAAAACACAGACAGCAACCAAACATCAGCAACAACACCAGACAAAACAAACAACACAAAAACAACCAAATCTACATAATTAATCACCTTTCTCGCCACCATTTCGGGATAATTATCTTGAAAGAGCGACAAAATATGATTCGACGCAACTCTAAGCTCTCTCTTAGGCATATCCTTCAAATCCGTAACCTGAATGATCGAATTAACTCCCCCAGGCTTAAACTGCAGAAGCCGAATCCCTTTCTCCAAAACCTGAACTCTCCACCTCAAAAACCTCTTCAGCTTCTCTTCGTCCCCAAATATCCTCTCGTACATTTCCTTGTCCCTAAAAACCCCGTACGCATTGTAACAAACAGGATGCCCCTCTCTGTCAAATCCACTCATATACGCCACAACTCCCTCGAGCTCCTTAAACCCTAACTCCTCGTCGCAAATAGAATCCGCGGCGAATTCCTTTCGCCAGGCCAGGCATTTTTCGAGCATTTGGAGCGAATCAGCGATCCTGAAATCCCTGGCGCGGAGGAACTTGAGGAGGATGACGTCGGACTTGTCGCCGGCAGCGAGGAGAGGGACGCCCCAGATGGAGCATCCGGCGGAGAGCCTGTCGCGGAGGTCGTGGAGGGACTTCTTCTCGGAGGATTTGAGGTGCGAGAGGAAATAGGTGTCCTCTTTGAAGGACGGAGTGCGGAGAGCGGCGGCCTCCATTAGAGAGGAGACGAAGCTTTTCTTGTAGGGCTTAGGCGACGCCACCGGCGACGCTGCTTCCATTTCTGCTATTTTTTGGATTCGGAGAAGAAGAAGATGAAAGAGGAAGAAGAGAGTGAGCCGAGGATTTGAAGGGATTTAAAGGGGCGGATGGATTTTTGAAATGGGGAGGAGGGCCGAGGGGGAAATAATTGAAGTGGTGGGGTCCATTGGTAAAGAGCACTGTAACACGCTCTCCTCCCATTGTTACTCATGTTCCCTCTTCTCTCACTGTCCCTCTTTTATGGCGCCCTTTTCAGTCGTTCTTCATCATCTGCCATCATTTTTCACACTTCATAGAAGAAAGTTAAACAAACACATCAGCAAAAGTAGGATCAACCATTAGGAAAATTAACGAGGAAACCTGTGATTTCTCGAGACTCCCTTAAAAATTACTTGAACTGTATACCCTACTTTAAACACTAGCTCTACTCTAATGGAACAAAAAATTGTATTTAACGAATGAATATAATTAAATGCTACAAGTCTCTTTAGTTGAGTGTGAGTTATTGGTAGCTAGGTTCTTCAGGTTGGTTGAGCGTGATGGGGTTTAGGTTGGTCATAATAATTTTTTTAATCAAAATCATGAACTAATTCATTCTTTAAAATTTCGGGTTTAAGAAGGGTTTGGATCGTGCTTATAAAGTAATTTTCAAACCTAATTCCAAACGCATATTAATGTCAATTTTTAAACTAAGTTAACATAACATATAAATGCATAGGTTTAAAATTTACACATAATTTCATTGTACATTTTGAACTCTTTTTAGCATGTGACATTTTTTTATTGGGATAAGTTCAAAAAACTCCCCTGATGTTTCAACTTTCAGCAAAATACCCCCTGATGTTTAAAACCAAGCAAAACGCCCTCTGATGTTTGTCTCCGTTAGCAAAGTGAGGATTTTCCATCCATAAGGTGTTAAGTGCTGACGTAGCGCAGGGGCATTTTTTTCCAAACACATTCTTTAATCCATATACCCATTATGTCTTACCCTAACCCACATACCAAACATCAAACTCAAATATCTAACCCCACTTAAAAACCCTAATCCCACCATCTGCCGCCGGCGCTGTCGAGTTCGTCGGAAAACGTCGGCGCCGGTGCCTCGCCGTCCCACCACAGCTCTAGCCGCCGCAGCCTCTGCAGCCCCACCGCTCCTCCACTTCCTGCGACCGCCACCCCCGACGAGCACTTCACCGGCTTTTGTCCCTCATGCCTCTACGAGCGCCTCGCCGTCCTCCATCAATCCTCCTCCGCCTCCTCCCGCAGACCCCCCGTCCCTACCACCTCCACCGCCACCGCCGCGCTTAAGGCAATCTTCAAGCCCTCCGCCGCCGAAGGCTCCTCCAGGGCCTCGTTTTTCCCTAAGCTACAGCGTACGAAGACGTTCTCGGCCTCGAAAAACGAAGGTTTCTCTGGCATCTTTGGAACGGCAAGGCGGCAGCGTCGGGGCTCGGCGTCGGCAGGTGAACGGCGGTGGGGCGAGATCTAGCTTCAAATGAACGACGACGGGCTTGATCTGGGCGGAGGTGCTTCATCGGTGGGGTAAACAGTCAGATATGGGGCGGCGGGGCTTCGTCGGCGGTTTTCGGTGGCGGTGGAGCGACGACAGCAGGTGAAACGACGGTTTTCAGCGGCAGCAGCGATTTTTCCAGTGGAGCGGCGATTTTTCAGGCGGTTTTGGTGCCGTGGCCGGAAACGCGATTTTCCGGCGACGGCGCCGGCGGCTAGGGGAATAGGGTTAGGGTTAATGGGTTAGATTTTGTGCAAAATGGGTAGGGTTAATGGGTTTTTATTGAAATGGGTTAAAAGAATAGGTTTTGACAAAAATGCCCCTGCTGACATGACTTTTTTAACGGTGTTAGGGCTATGATCCTCACTTTGCTAACAGAGACAAACATCAGGGAGCGTTTTGCTTAGTTTTAAACATCAGGGGGTATTTTGCTGAAATTTAAAACATCAATGGGGTTTTTGAACTTATCCTTTCTTTTTTAGTAATAAGGGACATTTTATGGTAAATATCTAGATTGTGAAGCTTGAACCCAAAAGCTCGCACTTGTTAGATTTTCTAACAAGGTCTGGTGTCCCACTAGTAATTGTGGTAGATTCATTTAGTAAAGTTTAAAATTCTAAGATATTAAAATAGAAGAATATAAAATAATGGTTAAGTATAATATAAAATATATATAATAAATAAAATTTTTATTATTCGAACAAGATTAGGTATTTATATAAACATAAAGGCTAATCATTAGAATTACAGGATTTGCAGATTAAAACTAGGGCTGGACTATATAATAAAATTTAGGGATAAACAACAATTTACGCCTATTATAGCATAAATCCATGTGCGCTACCCCGTCTCATCTTTCTTATTATCTTTTACGCTAATTAAGTTTCAGATATTTGTTTTTCATTCAGTTGACATTGCACCCCCTCTTCTCATTTTTGTTTCCAAGATGCATCTGCCGCCTTGCCGTCGACCCTCAACCTTCACCGCTGATGATGACCCATCCGCCGCCACGCTGCCGACCAACCCTCCCCACCCCGTCACCTCCAACCGTCGCATCCAATGACTCACTGGAATAGTTCGTCGGCAATTAAAAAATAAAAAAAAAATCCCGAATCTAGCCAAATCTCACTGTCGTTGCCGCCGAAACCATCGGGAAATCACCAGATCTCGAACATCGCCGCCCACAGTCTCCTTTATCGTCAATTTCCGACCACTCTTCACCGAATCTTGTGCAAAAAGTGAAACGCCGCTGCCAATATCTCGTTTCGCCGCCACAGCCCCTCCGTTCTCCCTTCAGATCCGTCATCGCTGGATCTTTTCTCCTTCGTCAGATTCCGCCGCCAAAAATGTTGTCGTCCCCAAATCATCGGTTCGCCGAGATCCTATTGTCGTCGCCGTTTGTCGAGATCTTGCCGTGAACTGTCGCCGATTGCCGAGATCTTGTCTTCCTTTGTCGATCAGGTGCCTTAAATCGAATGATCGGTTCTTGTTTGGTTTCTTCGTGAATCTGAATATTAGGTGTGTTTGTGCTTCCGTTGTTCTATTTTTTTTTTCTGGTTCAGTTGCATTGACGATGGAGTGTTGTGAAATTGAAATATTGATGCTCTTCTGATCATATTGAATCTGGTTCAATGTGTACCGTCTAATTTTTGGAAGTTTGTTTATCGGTTTTGTGTTTAATTGTGGAGTTTGTGTAATTGCTTCTGTAATTTCGCTCGTCCCATGTAGCAACAATAACATTGAGTATTGTACATAACTCTATTAACATAGATTGGTGGGAATGATGTTAGTTGGGTTCTCTTCAATCCAAATAATCTATAATTTTGATTTGTAAACTTATAATGTCCTATAATGATCTACAATGATTTATAATTTATTTTGTAAACCTATTGTCATTTTGTAGACATATAATGACCTATAATGTCATTTTGTTAATCTATAATAATCTGTAATGTCATTTTGTAAACATATAATGACCTATAATGTCATTTTGTTAATCTATAATGATCTATAATGTCATTTTATAAACCTATAATGATCTATAATTTTATTTTGCGAACCTATAATATTCTATTCTATAATGTCATTTTAGGAACCTATAATGATCTACAATGTCATTTTACGAACCTATAATGATCTATAATGTCATTTTACGAACATATAATGATCTATAATGTCATTTTGCAAACCTATAATGATCTATAGTGATATATAATGTCATTTTGTGAACCTATAATGATCTATAATGTAATTTTGTAAACCTGTAACGATCTATAACTATCTATAATGTCATTTTGTAACCTATACGACATTATATAAAAATTCTATAACATTATAAATCATTATAGATCAATTATATAACATTATAGATCATTATAGAAAAAATCTATAACATTATAGATCGTTTTTTTTTAATATTTCGAATTTTTTTTCATCAAAAGTATGTCATCATAGATCTTGTTTTAACGAACAAAATATTCTACAGAACCGAGTCCAAAAAATCAACGGTTTGAGAGACATAGCGATTTTAAGTTTTGAAAATCGAAATTAATGAAGAGATAGAAGACTGATAGTGACATCTGGAGAGAGGAAAAGAGGGTGCAGAAAAGGATAAAAAAAAGGGGTAAAACCATAAATAAGAAGTTAAAGATGAGATATTTAGAAATAAGTAGGAGTTTTATGTAAAGTTAATAATATATATGTTGAAAAAGAGAGTATATAATACAATTTTCCAAATTTGTTTTGGTTGATACCTGAATAAAGGCCTGCTCTTTTGGATTGAACTAAACTGAACTTAACTGAAACTTAATATTGGCAGAATGAAACTTATTAACCCAAAACTTAATATTACTTAATGAAACTTATTGCAACTTAATGATATTAAATATTATATTCAAGAAATTTAAATAAGTTTTATTCTGATTAAAAATTTATTAAAACCGAATGAATTGAGTGCAAGTTATTAAAAACTTAATGGAAAGTTAATAAATTTGAACTGAACTGAATTGAATGTAACTGAACTGAACTAAACTGGACTGAACTGAATGAAAAATAAGTTGAAAGGAACATGATACTTTCCGGAAAAAATGGAGATGGGAGAGATATTTTTTATTGTTTTAACTTTTGAAGATGACATTTATACAAATTGAGAGGAGATGAATTAAAATATATAGCTTTTTTAAAACGTTTGTTTATATTCACCGTTAGAGTTTGACCATCCAACTCTGTTGAATTTGAATGACAGGTGGGAAGAGAGGGCCATTTTTGTCGTATCAGCACAAGTAGCTAACTCCAAGACAAAACTTTGCTTTGACTTTAGAGACATTAGAAAATGACAGCAGATATTTTCCAAGTAAACAAGGAAGCTAGATTACAACTAGCTCCTTGAACCAAAATAATGAGAAATGATGGTCCTCTCAACTTCAACTGATTATTTTTTGTAACTTTTCCATCACATAATACAACAAAAAAAAAACAGAATACAAAGCTGCAACAAGCACCTACATTAAATTAACCTTTTCCCTTCCTATTAAAAAAAAAAAAAAACTGAATTGCCCTACCTTGAATTGAACTTGCAAAATAACATATTGTACAGAGAGCCCAGCAAAATAAGTGATTTTGCCGGCAAAAACACTTAAACTACTTCCCTACATCACCTCTACTCCAAGACTCTTGCCCACCAAACTGCTCGGTCTTTGCATAATGCATTTTCAACGCCACCACAGGGTCAGAAACCGCAATGGGCCCCCCTCTGCCCACAATCCGCCCCTGCTGCTGCATATTTGAAATCCCATCAAACCCGTTCCTCTGCATCTCACAGAAGATATCCTGCCTCTGCTGCACTTCTACCGAGTACTGCTGCACCTTACTAGAGTCGAGTTCCCTGTACATACTGTAATCCACTAGCCCATTGGTCCCACTTATCTCCCCTGCAGACAAAACCGACACGTTGCTCAAACTAGGCTCAACAGATGGAGGCTGCTGCTCCATCTTGGATGAAGACCGGTGGTGGTAGTTGCCAAATGCTTCCGGATACTTGGACAGGAAGTAATCGGGTATTGATGAAAACCCAGTGTGAATCTTGTTCCCATCCCAGACGCCATAACTTTTCACAGGGACATTTTCGAGGCCAAGGCAGCTGTTATCGAAATTCAAGATTGAGCTGCTGCAATTGTTATCTTTCAGATTAAGTGACTTGCTTCCAGTTTTAACGCAGTGGACTCCTCTTTCCGAGTTATCCAGAGGATTTGGCTTTGGCAAAGGCGAAGGTGAAGGTTTGCTCAATATTTTACCAAATAATTTAACATCCCCATTGCTGGACGGCTTCACTGGATCTGAAGAGCTTCGGGACTGCTGGGAGAGCAGAGGAATCTCTGGGAGAGCCTTTGACTTGTTGCACTTCTGCAGATAGCAATCTTGAGAAAATACCGAATGACCCACTGGTCCGAGTGCAATATCACCATTCATCCCTTTCTTTGCTGAAATTTGGAATGGATAGCCGCTGAGAAACTGAGAGGACCCACCAGAGTTGCTTAATGATCGAGCCTGGGATGGATGTAATTTATCATCCATGCAAACCGATGTCTTTCCAGTATCTCGATTTTCCAAACTACAGGTAATCACAGAAGATGGTTTCAAAACAGAATCAGCAGACAATTTATCTTCCAGTTGTGACATAACAGGAGACTGCTGCACTGCTACAACATGCAAGCTCTCTGCACCAATTCTGGACCCAAAATGGCAATCTTCTACAGGCAATATTTCTGTTGTATCTCCAGGAAAAAAGTACCTTTTCCTTCCCAAACAATCATCACTTCCACTGGCAGAGACCTCTTCTTTGACTTGAGCAGCATCTGAGTTCAATGAGCAGTAGCCAACCGCTTCTGCAACTTGGATTACTGGCCCAGCAGATATGCCATCTTCACTTGATTTTTCCCTTCTAGCTTCTGAACTTACAGATTCATTTGAAGTTTCCTGGGCCTGCATAAACTCGGACTGGTGGTTAAAACCATTAACGACTTTACTGCCACAGTCAAAAGGCGAGTTGAGCTTGTTCTCCGTAAGGCACGAATCAGATGTCTTTTCATCCTTGGAATCCCTATGATCTGAGGGTCCCGCGACACTGTAATCACATCTTTCCAAATCCAAGGCCAATGTGTTCTTACTTGCAGCACCATACTCCTCAAATCTTGTAACACTGACCGGTAAGTGCAAGTTCTTTACTGAAGAAGTCTCAAGGGCACAACCATCTTCTGTATCACTTCCCCCTCCATTCACATAATCGCTGTTTCCAGGTTCAGTGTGAATAGAATCCAGGCCAAGGCACTTTCGGGCCTTGCTAAAGAACACCTTGCATTGGTCCCTGGACCTTGTCCTGACACATCGTGAAATCATATCAAAATCTTTGCCATAAGACGACACAGCCTGTACAAAAATGCACTTCTCTTCATCTGTCCAATCAACAGGATCCATCTCCCCACAGCTATCATCAGAGCAAGTCTCTTCATCAACACTCTGAGAGACATCAGATAGAGAAGGCCGTTTCTTTGCAGAATTCCCAGGA
>CAOJBJ010142181.1:0-11205 GCA_948291685.1 Euphorbia celastroides
ATAGATCATTATAGCTCATTTCTATAATATTATAGATCGTTATAGATCATTATAGATAAAATCTACAACATTATAGATCATTATAGATAAAATCTATAACATTATAGATCATTATACAAAAAGTCTATAATTCGAAATTTATAATATTATAGATCATTTCTATAACATTATAGACTATTAAAGATCATTATAGAAAAAATTATGACATTATTGATCATTATAGATAAAATTTATAACCTTATAGATTATTATAGAAAAAATCTATAATTCGATTTTTTTTTCAAATTTTTTTTCCGTCAAAAGTATGTCATCATGGATCTTGTTTTAAAGATTAAAATAAGACGAACAAAAAATTCTAAAGAACCGAGTCTAAAAAATCAACGGTTTGAAAGATATAGCGATTTTAAGATTCGAAAAATCAAAATTAATGAAGAGAGAGAAAACTGATAGTGACATCTGGAGAGAGGGAAGGAGAGTTCAAAGGACAAAAAAAAATGGGTAAAAACATAATTAAAAAGTTAAAAGTCACATAAACAATAATAAATAGAGCCTTGATGTAAAGTTAATAATATTTTAAAAGTTGGAGTGTATGGTACAATTTCCCTTAAAAATAATACAAGTGGGCCATCAATAAAAAAATCTGTTATTTTTTTAACAAAATAGGGGATTTGATCCTAGAAGCTTTCACACATTTATTAGGTTCTTTATCAACTCTTCTAACATCATTTAATGTTTTATTTTATATTCTATAATATTATTAACTATACATATAAACAAAAAAATATTTTTGGACCTCTTTCAGCTCGGATCCCGGGTGGCAGCACCGGAAAACTATCCCCAGGACCAGCCCTGCACAGCAGTTTTAAATTTCTCAATGTGGCGCACCAACCTTTTCACTATATGATGCGTTTTTTTTTCATGTGGAAAATCATGCGATGCCATGCATACATATATTTACATTATGCTTCATTATCCTAATTAATTGTTATATATAAACTTTGAGAAAAAATAGATATTAATCATAGCTTGATATAAGATGTATTAATAAAGAGCTGAAATAGTTGTTGAATTGATATTGAATTGAAAAAATAAATTACTCATAATTTATTGTATAAAAAGTTTTGTGTTAGGATATGTTTTCTTGAACTTATACTTGAGTTTGACCCGAGCTCACTCAAATTCAGTTCGAGCACGAAGTTATAAACTGGGCTGAGTTGTTATTGAGTTGAGGTTTTTATTTAAAAATTCAATTAAGCCTGGCTCGGATCCGAACTAGCCTGCTTGACGAATATATTTAATTGAAAAAAATGTATTCATTTAGAATCGAACCGAGTTAAACTTAGTTAGTTCACAACAAAATTTAGTTTGACGTGTTAAGGTCATGTTCTATTGGATTAAATTGAACGAAACTGAACTGAAACTTAATGGTGCCAGAATGAAACTTATTGACCGAAACTTTGTAAACTTAACGAAACTAAAATTTATATCAAATTATTCAAAATTTAATAAACTTTATTCCTATGAAAAATTGAATGAATAGAAAGTAACATATCTAAAACTTAATGAATTTCAATGGAATTGAACTAAAGTTAACTAAATTGAACTGAAATGCATGAAAAATAAGTTGATAAGAACAGGACTTCTACTACAAACTGTACATTGTTTGTCTTTTCAGTTCACCATATATATTAAGGACAATTCAATAATTAGTTTAAAAAGATTTGTATAACAACAAATTAGGACATATATTAGGGTGTTTTATTAATACATTTAATATCCCGCTAGGATCAATATTTTATTTCTTTTAAAGAAGTCAGACAACGATTAAATGAGAATAAACATAATTTAAATATATGTATGTATGACATTTAAAAGCGTAATTTTTCCGCATGCAAAAAAAGCATCATCTAGTGAAAGGTGGATGGACCACATTGAGACATTTGAAACAGTTGTAACAAAGCACCGGCCCCATATACGTGACGTCAACAAATTGATGGTAGATGTAAAACCGGTATTATAAGACGATGACTTTGGTAAAAATCAAAGATGTTTCAAGATACCGGGTTTGCTCTGATTAAGAGAGCTACATATTGGACTTTATTCTTTAAGCAATCCTATTTAGGTGTATATTTTGATTTTGGACATTTTTAGGGAGTCAATGGTTATATGTATAATTTATTTTAACTCATTTCAATTGCAAAAATTTGCAAAAATTCATTTATTTTAACTGTATAAAATGGTGAACTCATTTCATTGCAAATTTGCATATATTTTATTTTTATTTTCATAGAACTAAAATTTTATCAAGTTAAAGCTTGGGTCGAATGCATCGGGACCCTCCTGCGATTATTCTGATTTGTCCCTCGCCCCCCTGAACTTTCAAGTGTGCCTTTCGTCCCCTCAAACTTATCAAAAACGTATCCCACACCCTCTTTAACTTATAAAAATTGTACCTCTCACCCCCCCTTAACCAAATTACACCACTCTCACAATGAAGAGTGGTGCACACTCGCGACACATGTCATTATTTTTTCCAGTAGCAACAAAAACACAATTTACAATATTGAAGATTTGTCCACCATATTGCAGCAAACAATAGCAACATTATTAAACAAAATAATCCAACCATACACTACTTAAACAACACATCACAAGACTAAAGAGATTAAGAACTTGAACCATTACACCAATGGACTGTCATGGTCAATAAGTCAGCTACCCTGCTCACATCACCTGCAAACATGAACATCCACAATTTTAATACATTTTCATGATAACAAATGCCAACACAGTCTATGAGAACATCAAGTGAAATTTTACATTGTCATAGTTTTTATAGGTGAAATTTAAAAGCACAGTCAAATGCAAGGAGATAATCACAAAGAAATGCATTTCAAACTTTTTTGATTGACATTACCTGACATCATCTAACCACATGTAAAAGTCTCCTAACTCTCCTCCCACCCTTCTTTCTTTAATGATCATATGAAATATATTCCATGTCACTTAATCCAAAAAAAGCATACATGCCCCAGAACCCTTTTTCCAGTGATTTATTTAGAAGTCTCACCGCCATAAAGTTGACCCCCAAGAAGTATAAGGCCGAGCAACATAAGGCAATAAATAATCCTTGCCAGTAAAGAACCCCTTGAATCAGTTGAACGTAGCAAATTAAACAAATGAGAAAGGCTGTG
Organism: Euphorbia celastroides; assembly: GCA_948291685.1. NCBI lineage: Eukaryota > Viridiplantae > Streptophyta > Magnoliopsida > Malpighiales > Euphorbiaceae > Euphorbia > Euphorbia celastroides. The sequence continues at coordinate 3,195 of CAOJBJ010142181.1, forward strand.
GAGTTGGCACACATTGTGATCATCAGGCCATAGATCACTTTCATTTGCATTGGCAATGTTATTTGTTACTTAGTGGCACATGTTCAGAACAAACTGGAGAGTCGACATCATCAACCCCCTCGCCGAAGTAACTACTCTAGTCATCCAAAAAACAGCTATCCGACGTCATTTGACAAAGTAGCTTCTCGCACTGTTCATATCCACTGTCTTGGGAAATGTCATAGGCAGTTTGCCCTTTGTCATTTTGAGCTTTCAAATCAATGATGCCCTGATTTGATTTGTGAAATTCAAACAGAATTTCAAGCTCCTGTTGTAATACAGTAGAAACATATCAATGAACATATGGAAAGCATGACAAGTTTAGGAACATATCAAAGCAATAGTACGAAAAACACCAATGCAAACAATAAAGTTATGGAAATCAACATGCATATCAAAAGCAACATGCTAAAGTGTAGGAACATATCAATGCAAAGCTAAAGCCAAAACAATATCACCTAGTCAAAAAAACAGTGATCCAAACAATAAAGCTATGGAAAGCAACATGTGTAATGACCCAAAAATTTCTTATTTCTTTTGTACTTTATCATATAGAAAGGAAATCAAGTTGAGCAGGCATTTGGGTCACTAATATGGTATTAGAATTAAATAAGTGAGTTTAGAGGCCGAAGGGAGCGACTCGACTCTTGGATCAAACTCTGACCCGAAAGGTCATTATTTTAACCCGTAAAAGTGAAGAGCGATAGTATATAAAAAGGAATATTAGTGAATGAATATATAAGCATGAAATTAATAGTAGGTGTTAGCCTTTTGAGGTAGAGGAGTGCGCCTTAGCCTCTAAACAGAACTCAGTGCAATTGTGAGCAGGTGGGTGCACGAGGTCGTGCATCACAAGTGCACGCCGTGCGCTCAGTGCAATTGTGAGCAAGAGGGTGCACGAGGTTGTGCATCTCAAGTGCACGCCATGCGCTCAATGTAAATGTAAGCAGAAGGGTGCAAGAGGTCGTGCACTTCAAGTGCACGCCGTGCACGAGGATGAAATTTCTGCATATGACATTATTGAAGTTATGGCTTAAACTGAGGGTATTTCGGTCATTTTATTGATTAAAACTTATCCTATATGCTGATCTTACCTAATTTTCTCTAGGGAATTCATGCATCTTCTTCTTCCTCCTCTCAAAACCCTCATTCAAACTCTTCAAATCCCTCAAATCATCAAAACCAACCGATTTCTTCGATTTCTCTTCAAATCGTTGCTCTAAATCAACCATTAAGCCTTCTAGCATCATCAAATTGGAAGAATCATGGCTTTAGAGAGAGATTCATGGCTTGGTAGCTTCGTATGAACAGTAACCCTAGATAAAAGTAAGTGTAATTTGATGTATTTTAAGGTTCATACGTAGGATTCATGGCATTCTAAGCATGTTTATGACATTAGATAGTTAGTTTATGTTGAATTTGTGTTGAATCAAATATGGGCTGTTCGTAGAGGCTGGAAACTCAAGTAGTGACAAGGGAAAAGAGGTAGGAGGAGCTGCTAAGGAGCTATAGAGAGGTTTGCGTACACTCATAGCTTTCAATTTTGTTGCTGCAAATTTTCAGATTTGCATATGCCTGATTGATTTGATGATAACTTGAGTTATACAACTCCGATTTCAGTGATTCAAATTGGGGTTTGAAGTTGAGACATTTGTTATCATGTTTGTGAGATTTAATTATGATTTTGAGATATCTTGGTGATAAAAAATTAGCCGGAAATTCAGAGTAATGTTGCTGCCCTGTTTTGAAAAAGAATGTTATTGCTATATTGAATTTTTGATATGAGATTTGAGTTGAATTATAAAATGAGTTTATGTTAATACTGATTGAATATGTTCTAATGCCCATAGTGAACTAGTAGAATGGGGTTCGGGTAGATTGGCGCCAATAAAGGGGGTACAGTACTGTACAATCAACCGAAGCTATATGCTTTGGAAAATTATCGATATTGTGAAATTATGACATTGAAAGTATTGATTGATTATTGAGCCTTGTGCCAAATATCGTATTGATATTGTGAAAAGTGAATATTGTTATTGGGAGCTTCGGCTTTGGGCTATGTGCCGCCACCGTATCTAGTCCTGTATGCTACTTGACAACTATGGGCAATAATTAACCTTGTTTTTGTTGAGCTTTGCTATTAAATGTTTGTCTTGAAATTATGCTTTTATGAAAGTAATACTATTGATGTGATATGTAAAAGGGAGAAAGTTTATACAATGTGAAAATTTGTAGCAACTCTTGTACACCACTAAGCAATATTATTGCTTAGCGTGTACTTTCTTGTCTACACGTAGGTTTTTTGAGCTCGGTAGATAGCAGGGCCAAAGTGGAGAAGTTGAAAAAGAAAGAAGAGCTATCCAGGTGGTTTTGATATGATGTACTTTTTGTATGTAGGCTATGGCATGTAATATAGATAGAGAGTGTTTGTATATATGTATATATTTTGGAGAAAGTACGAAGTACATGTATAAAATGTTAAGGTTTTATTGTATATATATATTTTGGAAGTGCATTATGTTTAAAGATGAGATTAGTGTATGAGTGACCGTAAATTGATTTTAGTAAATAGTGAATTGACCGGTTATGTGATACCACCTCGATTTACCATATGGGGGTGTTACATAATCGCTAGGCTGAAGCATTTTTCACTATTTAATTGTGGTAAAGATAAACACAAATGAGCTATCTCTATGGTTTAACATTTCATGGATAATTTGGAGACAAAGGAACTCACATATATTTAGTGACAAGCTGCTACTGGAAGATATCTTTCTCTCAGCTCTATACAAGACTTGGTTTCATTTTGAGATCTATGGAATTTGCTTTAGTATTTCTCTTACTATCTCCTTTATTACCCGAGATTGCTTTTTTTTTTTTTTTTTTGTAACTAAACTTCATTCTCATACCGATAAATTTTATAATATACTAAATATACTAGGTTGAGTATAAGGACTGATTAAAATGACGATTTCCATGGTCGCACTACTCTCTTTTCCTCATTTAACCTCTTTTCTTCTGAATAAACAAATGCGCTACAAAAATACGAAGCCTATCAATAAAAAGAATCACTTGTCATCAACTAAGAAAGCAGATAGTATAATTAATATAATTATTTATGGGGTAAAGTCAAAGCAATTATTTTATATAGATAACACAGTAGACAAGTTGGACAAAACAGTGTCTCTATCTCAAGCTCTATACATCTACAGAGACAAAAAATAGTAAGCAAAAGCCAAAACCAAACCTATTGGATTCATTTTGGATCCAATTTCCAAGGATCAAAAGTCATGAGATCGAATTATTAAATCCACAATCAAACAAACCCTCTCCTATTTTTATTAAAATTTGCAGAGAAATTCAGTCAAAATTATTGGTGACAAAAACAGAATTTTGATTGGGCCACAAAGCAAAGATCTCTAGGACCATAAAATCACTTTTCTGTTTGTTGATTTGAAGCTCATATCTATATAATCATCTGACATTTTCTTGTCACATTTGATTGTTTGATTTATTGCCTTGTGAAACCAATTGATTCCTTACATAGCTGGCAAACAAATATTTTATGAAAGCAAATAGAAAATCGTTGTTTTTCCAGAAAAAAAAAAGAAAATAGTTGCATTGTTGCCATAAAAGGCAAAACGGTGAGCGTTCAATTTTACTCGACCAAACCAAATTACTTCATTCGATTAATCAATTTTTCATTAGAATTTTTACCGAATGCTTTCCACTAAGTGTAGGAGCTACTTTGATTTAGTAAAACTGAATGCTCTCCCTAAAGGCAACTCTTGATTCACCTTGTGTATTTGTATCTTTGATCATGTAGTTTATGGTACATTAAATTTTCTTTTAACTAATATAATGATGCATGTCCAAAAGTTAACACAAAATAAGTTGTTACTAAAGTTACTTTATAATCACAGTAAATTCATTTGATTAAGAAACAAGAAAGAAAACATATCATCTCATTTATTTTTTTGCCATCTTATTTTTCTTTTGTCTTCATACATATTTGAAAGAGATGTTTCTTTTTTTTTCCATTGTCTAGGGTATGCTACAAAAGTAATAAGTATGCATTGTCATGTTAAGATTTGAAGAGTATACACCATTACGTTAATAATGTATAAGTAATATATCTTTACTTTACGTTTCACTATATTAATGATGACAAAATACATGTACGCTAAAAATATAGACAACGGCTAAGAATGAATTTAAGACCTTAGAGATTCTAGTTTTGAGTCACAATCAAGGCCGAATGAGAATTTAAGACTTGAAGATATTGACACCGTCTTGATTTTAATATTTTTACCATAAATTACCTTAATATAATGGATACAAATTATATTACGATATAAATTAATTATTTCTAAAAATAGGAGATAAGATTTTTTTATAGTATTTTGGACCATTAATACGTCGGTTTTTCAAGTGTAGACCGGCCACACCTAGTTCATCCACACCTCGATTTATTATCAACTAAATTAACGTAAATGATGTATAAATTGAAGTGAATAATAGTGTCTAATCCATTCCAATAACATTGGTTTTCATCATGTGATCCAAGCTCCATATGACAAGTACATAAATATGTATTAAAAGTGAAAAGCAAAAGTGAAGTTGGACAATAACAAGACAAATTTTACCCTCCATGAATTGTCGGCTCTTTTCCTAGACATTGTGCATTTCTATACATTTTTATAATCTCTTATTCCGGGTATATACAAAATGAATCCAAATATACCCTATTAAATTCGTATGTCTACAATCCTACATAAAACTATATTGTATCAACAATTTTATACAACTATTTTCCAACTCTATATAAGTTGTTATGATAGCAAGAATGTTGAATCGAGTGTTGACTCCACACAGGCTGCTGAAAATAGAAAGTTCAAACTATCTCATTTTCAAACTTTAATATTATTTTTGTTTTATGAATGCACAATATTGTGTATAATATATATGTTGCGTTGGACATGATTTGGACATATATAACACGTAAGGTCATGAATCTTGGTTCAAAGAATTGGTGTCTTATTATATACGGGGAATTAAAAAGGTGAATGACATTAGAAAATGTTATCATGAGATTCTCTCTTGTTTATACTTTATACAAAACATATTTTTGGCTCTATGAATTTGTATATTAATTTACAAATATGGAATCTCTGCGTGTTTGGATTCACATTCTTGCACGTTTCATTACAAAGCTACTTTTATTTGGGACTTTTTATCATTATATTGTCTCTCATGTATAACTTCTTAACGGCCAAATATACGATAATATGAAGACTATCTGAACTCGCTTTATGTCACTTTGAACTTTGAGAATAAAAAATTTGTTTCTAAAAGGTGTGTCACCAAGCACGGCCTCATTCAACTGTCGTCATGTGTTCTATTTATATGAGAGAGAAAATAAACAAAATGAAAAAAATACTTGACGACATCCATTTTAAAAATAACCAACTTTTTTTTGGAATTTTCAAAAGTTCCAATAATTTTTTTAAACTTAACAAAAAATGTACTGAATAAACTCTTTGTATTGACATGACAAGAAATGTGATAAATTAAAGAGTGAAGCGATTTCACGACACCTCAAATTTTTGATATACAGTACGCCTTTTGCAAAGTTAATAAGAGATAACGTGCATTAGGTTTCAATTAATTAATCAAAATCATGCACTAAAGTGATCACTTTTTTCTAATTTATAATGGAAATCCATAATATTTATATCCCACCTAATGTCACGACTTTAATTAAAAGTTTCTAAATAATTGAAAGCACATGTAGGACGACAAATGGTCTGGTGTTAGCCTTACCTAAACCAACTACATGGCCTGTAATTATATATAAAAAATAATTATAATAATTTTGTTTCATTCTTTTTGAACTAATATTCATTTAATTACAATTGTGTCTTTTTGAACTAATATTAATTTAATTACAATTGTGTCTTTTTGTTATCGATAATAGTTAATGTCTCTTTGGATCCTCTTGGCTTTTCTATTGTCTTAAGTCAAGAACAAAAAATTTACTTTCAAAACATATCTATATAAATCTCAACCCTATTGTTGTTTGCCATTTGAGTATTTTTTAAGATTTCAAGTTAATAGTCCAAAACTTTAGTCAATTATATACATAAATACATTCTTGATACTATACAAATATATTGCTTTTAGTCCGTAATATTTCTTCAAAATATCGGACGAACGAGCTTGATTGCTCGGTTTCTTAAACTAAACCTAATTGACTATGTTGAATGTAACTTAATAACTATTTAACGTTGTAAGGCACGAAATGTAATGGAAGATACGAGCATAATATCTTGATATACATTTGGAAAAGTGGTGGTCAGTATACGAAATGAGATGAAGTGATTTGACACCATTATTATCTCGAGGAAAATCAAACAGATCGTTCTATATATTTTGATTGTTGGGATAGAAATCATGCATGACTTAAACATATATTGATGCCCGCACAGTTAAAAATTAAATCTTACATGAATTCAATTCATTTTAGTTTATTTTTAGTTTTTATGTGTAATTGAATCGTATGTAGAATAACTTTAATTTGAAACTTAATCATTACAAACTCATTTTGCATTAATGCAAACTAAGATAAGATATGTACACAAAAGAATAAGATAATTTATTTTTCAATTAGTATTTATTAGCTCCAAATCCAAATAATGGTTGTCGTAACCACCATATCATAAATTGTAACGAAGCTCATGCATACTTTAATAAAGGAAGTATTCGATTTATTAATTTAATATAAACAAAACCACATAATAAACCCTTTTAACATGCACAAAAACACCATATAATATACTTTGACACAAGTCTATAACTACAAAGGCACTTCATTTTTTACGAGTATAATATTTTATATCAAATATTTATTTGCTTTCAAACACAATTCTAAAAGCATCGATAGTCTTCACAATATTACACAACAGAAAAATGTTTCATCAACAGTAAATGTGAAATTTAAAATTTTGTAGAGTTCGAAGTATCACCCGAGAATCTGTTAGAATGGTTAATGCAACAACACTGCTCATTCGTACTTTATGAATACGGGCACTAAATTTTATGATTAAACTAATATTGTTTATCACTAATTATTTCTAATCATATGATTATCTTTTTACACTTTGCTCTCATCTACAGTTGATATTTGATTAATAGTTAATTAATTATTTATATCAAAAATAATGAACGGTTATGCAAAATTCTCCAAATTGTTTAACAGCGTGTTCATTAAAGTTATTGATGACTGTTTTTGCTAATTTTCGATAATTTCTCATACCGAAATAACCAAAATGTACACCTGAATAATTACAAAAAAAACTTAATCAAACCCGAAAAAGCAACTACACTATCGATTTATCTCGTGTTATAACTAAAATAAAAAGTAGTGCATTGATATATTAACACATCGCACGCTTTTTTTGTTTTTTTTTTCCTATTAAACAAAATTACATTTTCCCCAAATTTGTCTTCTTCCCCAACCAACTAAAAATTACTCAACAAACACTACAACCGCCGCCGGATTCCGGCGATGACAGCAGACAGATCACGATATCAGAAAACGCACTGATGATTACCTTGTGAGTGTTCTTCGGATTCAGATTCAAATAACAACACAACAACTCCTGCAAATACTCCCAATCAGTTCTAACGTCTCTTACCTTTCTCGCCTCGATCATTTCTTGCATCGATTCCCTGAAATCGGCGTACGGATCGGGGGTGAGCTTCTTCACCGCGATTCCTCCGCCCAGCGACGGCGGAGAATCAGGATCGGCGGCGGATTCCGGCGGGTCTAGGATGGAGTTGGATCGGCCGGGGGAGGAGAAGAAGAAGCGCTGGGAGGCGACGGCGGCGGCGAAATCGGGATCGGAGGGAGAGCTTAGGGATTTGGAGGTGGAGGCGGAGGAGATGTCGTAGAGAGAGTTGAAATTCTTGG
>CAOJBJ010142515.1:0-10903 GCA_948291685.1 Euphorbia celastroides
CTGGGCCTGCATAAACTCGGACTGGTGGTTAAAACCATTAACGACTTTACTGCCACAGTCAAAAGGCGAGTTGAGCTTGTTCTCTGTAAGGCACGAATCAGATGTCTTTTCATCCTTGGAATCCCTATGATCTGAGGGTCCCGCGACACTGTAATCACATCTTTGCAAATCCAAGGCCAATGTGTTCTTACTTGCAGCATCGTACTCCTCAAGTCTTGTAACACTGACCGGTAACTGTAACTTCTTCACTGAAGAAGTCTCAAGGGCACAACCATCTTCTGTATCACTTCCCCCTCCATTCCCATAATCGATGTTCCCAGATCCAGTGTGTATAGAATCCAGGCCAAGGCACTTTCGAGCCTTGCTAAAGAACACCTTGCATTGTTCCCTGGACCTTGTCCTGACACATCGTGAAATCATGTCAAAATCTTTGCCATAAGATGACACAGCCTTTACAAAAATGCACTTCTCTTCATCTGTCCAATCAGCAGGATCCATCTCCCCACAGCTATCATCAGAGCAAGTCTCTTCATCAACACTCTGTGAAACATCAGATAGAGAAGGCCGTTTCTTTGCAAAATTCCCAGGATCGAGAGAAGTGGTGATGCAAGAACCCATTGCGTCAGAGGATACTGCACCACAGATGCCAGCTAAAATGTCAGCAGCTACAGTTTCCCTCTCATTCTCAAGCATATCAAAGTTGCTCGACTGATCTAATTTCCCAGCATCATGATTCAGTTTTTCTGAGTCATTATATCCAGCTAAATGGGCACTGCCAGCATGCATTTTCTGCTTTTCTGAATCCTTGCTAGCATCACTTGCCATAAAAGAAGTTGCGCCTATAACATCAAGTGATGCAGCTGCTTTCATTTCACGCTTCCAGTTGCTACCTGATGCCACTAGGTAGTTAGTAGAAGACTTCCCTTGCTTGAACTTTTTAGTTTTCTGAAAACAGTCGGATTTGTGATTTTTATAGTAGAATTCCACACAATCTGCAGTTGTTTTGTGATCAAGAAATGAAGCAATCTTCTGGAAATCCTTGCCAATTGTGGCTAGCTTATCAATGAAAATTTCTCTCTCTTCTGAAGTCCATGGATTGATCATAGCTCGCTCCTTCTCAAGTGCCCAGGCATCCTCAACTAACCCATTTCTAGAGATAAACTGAGAATTACTCCTCTCTCTTTTGTCCAAGATCAATGCTGGCATTTTGAGATCATTCCTATAAAGCTTAACTTGAGACTCCGAAAGCAGCTTGCTGGTGAAGTTAAGCATCTCAGATGTAGGAGTGAGGCTCAAATTTCTTACTGCAAAACCCAACAAATAAGGAATTAGGATTGAGATCATAGTAAACTTGTTAAACATAGAACCAACTGAGATATTCAGCACTTAAAAACTCGCATTAATGTCACTGAATCGAAAACCTACTTAAAGTGAAAATGAAAGACTTCCCAAAAAGACATGGACATAGCTGGAATAACAGACCAGTTCTCCGCATGCAGAGCAGTAAGCTTGCCAGTACCAATAATTAGAGTTAACTGTAAATGCGCTGCTCCTAACTAAGACATCCATCACAACTCACACTAATAGAGACACTACCAAAAAATCTTACAAGTTCCAAGCTCTAGCAATGTGAAGAGAGGCCAAGCTCAATGAATGCTATCCCTTCTCAAGACACCATACACATAACATTCATGGCTTTTAGTTGTAGTAAACAAATCTTAAAAGGCAACCTTAGCATGAACTTCCAACAATATGAAGCAACCTTACATGGTGACCTGGCATATGCAGTTCATGCAGGTAACTACATAAGTATTTGCATATTTTCCAAGTTCAAGACAGTCTAACTACCAAAATAGATCAACGTACATGTTTAACGCATGGGAATAATTAACAGTTCACAGGCAACCAACATAAATATCCTTTAGGCAGCAGGTGCAATGCACATGAACGATGCAAGCAGAGATATCATGACCTACTCCTAAATGAATTACATCACTTCTGTACATCTATCAAGAAAATGGTCCACAATTCCATTTCACAAGTGCACAATATTGCACTTGATGAAGGGCAAGGAAAACAATACAGGAGAAGCCAACAATAGTAAATATCCACAAGCCAACAACCACGTCCAAAGCTAAATTGCAGAGGGATAACTCAACGAGGAAATGTTATAAACCCAGTAATGGCTAGCTACAATCCAGCCAACTATCAGCTAAATCGCTAAATAAAACTCAATTATAGGTTCCAAATGCTTGGCCTACCAAACAACCATTGAGGAGGTGATAAAAAGAACAGAGACCTCCTTTACTAGCACAAGTAGAGATGTGAACTTGAAATGGAATAAATATCCATAGAAATAGTCAAACTAAGAGATAATGATAGCTCCACATATTCCCAGAGGCTTATTCCCTACTTATGGCAACATTTACAAATGTATGAAAAATAATAATGTATAAATCCCGACATTTATAACCAGCACGAAGCTATTTGAACTACAGATACAAGAGCCAAAAGTTACCAGCACAAAGAAACCATGATAAAAACAAGGAAAAACTCTAAATGCAACTCTATATGCAAAGCTATTCAAGCTTGCACACAGATGGTAAATCTGCAGCATAATGAAAAAGGGAACTAAAATGCCAAGAATGAAAAAAAATGAGAACTTGCAACTTAACAGCTCGAGGTCATGGAAGCCAAACAGTTAAAGACCAAGGCGATGGAAACAGGACTCTTATCAATCTTTACAGACAAAACATTGCATCACTGGACACACTCACACACATATTAATCATCATTGAAGCCAGCAGACAGAAAGAAGATCGTCTAAATTCTAGCATCGAGTAAAAAGCCAAAGCAAGCAAGTAAAAGACTGACCATTTAAAAATAAATTTATAAAAAGAGTTCATACCAGGAGAAGAGAACCACAAGCGGATTGAAGATCGGTTTTTTTGAATGACACATTGTGTTGTTCTCAAGCTTGATTCATATTTCTTCTGGGATTTTGCACGACATTTCCCTATTGAAAGCAAGCGCATATCTTCCTTACAGAGGTGATGGAAGGCTTTAAACTTGAGCGTTACAATTCTCTCCTTAAATTTCATAAACCTCTTCCTCAAAGCAATTTTTTCTTTAATTGCCGCATCATCCTTTTGCAATGCAGCATAAGAAATTTCTGAGAAGTCAATCTTGCACTGATCCCCAGGCAACAAAGACTTAAAAACTTTGGAGGCTCTGCTGGCAGATTCTTTATTCACAAGCAATATCAGATTACACAGGTTATCCTCTGCATTAGTCAAGAAAGTAGAAACAGATGCACCTTCTTTTCTCTCAACAACCATATTGGCATCTCTACAACAAGGCATCAAAGATTTTGATTCCATATTTGGAGAGCGGAGCATGTTCGCATCACCAGAACATTCATCCAGCTTCCCTGGACCACAAGGTGAACAAACTGCCGTCGCCATAAGTGGTTCAACAAATTTTGATGTAGCAGTCCCAGGACTATCCAAATCATCAACCTTCGTACCACAATTAACTTCATCCAAAACGCTGTTACAAACAGGAACTTCTTCCACATGTTCATCCCCACTGGAAAAAACATGCAATGGAGAAGGTCGAGGGATATTATTGGAAGCAACCACCTGGCGACTGCAAAGTTTTGCATCATCTTCCACCAACAAAGAACTGGACACTGCCAGACAAGGACATCTGCTTCCAGGTTCACATTTCAAGTACTTGAGTTCATTTTCAAGAGAATCTATTTCAGACTCGGTGACCTCCAAAGTCTTCGATATGTTATCCTTCAAGATAAGCAACTTGTTCATCACAGTAGACCTCACAAAACTCGAATCCAGTGAGCCATCGTCATACTGGAGCAGTTCAGCAAGCAGATTAGTAACAGAAGCACCATCCAACACCTCCAAGTTAAAAGCAAAACTTTGTGTGGGGCTCTGAGACCCGGTACTGGGCGAACCACATAAGTTAATGGCACCATTATCAACATCTGTTGCCTTATCAAATAATTTATCCTCTGGACCTGCAACTAGAAGGAAGAAGTTCTGAAATTAGATTTTAAAGCAAAAATTTAGATGAAGTTCAAGATAAGCAAGCATGTAGGATAAATAGAACTTCAAAAATATGATGGAACAGGTGAATTAGAATTCCTTGATGTGACAACACATGAATCAGGACTCCAGCACTCAACATAATAAAATTAGCTAAGATGGGCACAAAAACACCTTCCTCCAGCTCACATGACGCAGTGGGATAAGCTACAAGGGGACCAAAAGGAACAGGTAGGTGAAAATAACACCAATGACTGACCACATTTTCAAATAAGGAAAAATAATTGTAGAAAAAGAAAACTAAGTATTGCTCACAAAATACAATAATTTAGCCACAAATTCAAACCTTCAACACAAGAGAAATTCTAATGACAGTTAGCTTGAAAGTCAGTTTTCTTATCTCTAATTAATGCACAACTGTAGACAGTATATCTGTGCAGGATAATAAACATGTGCACTAACTTGATAGCACTTAATGCGGCCATTCACTACCAAATAATGCAATTCACTCAATAAAGGTTAACCCAAGTCCTGATAACTTCAATTACAGTCAATAGAAGCTACAAAATAAATAAACAAAGGTGACTACCTGGAGAGGAAAAGTCGGCAGAGGAAGGAGTCGCAGGTGAAGCCCATTCTGATAACCCTACAACCCTAGGGCTATTGTCATCCAAGTTCAAGTATTTCAAATGCATGGCCTCATTGTTGCTATTGGAAATAACAACTGCATCTTTATCTACATTGTCCTCAGGACCTTCAACTTTCTTCTTTTCATACTTGGCAAGTCCCTCCCCCCAGTTAAGGCGCAGTTTCTTCCTAGCAGACATCTCTTCAGATAAAGCTGAAGTCGCAACAGTAGCAGCTTCCCCAGAGGGTGATGTAACTGCAGACACATTGTTAACATGCAATTCAGCCTTGACTTCATTAGAATCTGCACCTCCCAGGTTCTTTGAGCTACTTGAATTACTGAAACCAGATCCCCGAGAAGACAAGCTTATAGAACGGGCCCATTTAATTGGTTTCCAATCCAGTGAAGTCTCTGTATCACCTCTTAGGCCTGCTTCCAACCCATTGACACCATCCAACTTGTTATTATCATGCTGTTCTTTGGAGTGGAGCTGATCCCATGAGCCTGGAAATTCAGGTTGGGCATGTGAGGTTGGATAAGTTAGCATATCATCAACTGACTGTTGTTCATTGCTCAGATCATGAAGTCTCCCGGGTGTGTTTAGGGATCCATTGCTCATATCCCATGAATGAGCTCTCCAATCCCTTTGGCCAAAAGATGTTCGGTCCCTATTATTCCTCCCATATTTACCATCTCCCCTTGGAACACTAGATCGGAAGTTCTTGTCATCCAGCATTCTATCACTTGACCGGAATGGTCCATACCCATGGCCAGATTCTTCGGGAAACATGTGCCACCCTCCCTGCTTACCATGACCTTCAAATAACATTGAATTGAAAAAGTTACAAACATTAACGACGAGCAGAAGATATCTTCTTGCCTTAAAGCAGGAAAACCATCCTCAGAAAAGTATGCAAATGAAAACAAAATTATTTGACCATTAAATCCTAGATCTGGAGTTAACAAAGAAGATGGAGCGCAAGAGACAACAGTACAAGATATGAAGCAATCGAACACCCTAAGTTTCACAGTCTATAAAAACTCCGAACTTGCAAATTCAGTCCAGTAACGTCAAGGAAGTATGGTATAAAATCGTAGCTCAAACTCTCTGTCCCCTAAGAACCAGAACGACTTAGATAACCTGAGATTTGAATTCTTTCAGCGACTAACAAGCAAAGCCACAAAACAAAAGTAAACTGAGCTTGAACAAGTTTAAAACAGTGAACAACAAAGATAACTCACCAGGCGGCCGACGAAACTCGTTGGATCCTCCCCAGCGAGAGAAATCGCGAGAGGAACCATATTGGCTAGACGAAGACTCCCTCCATCGGTTAGTAGACCTATCGTACTTGGACCCATAGTGGCTCGAAGATGACTCCCTCCACCGGGGCGTAGACCTGAGGTATTTCCTCAAATCTTTCCGATCCCACGGCAATCGCTCTGGCGGCATCAAACCAACAAAAAACCCAACCCTAATCTATGAGTTTATCCACAACCCTAGCAATCTATATGGCATGAGCAAACCACATAGAAAAAACACATTATTTACCAGCGCCACAACGAATCCAAGACTCCAACCGGATTCAAAAATTCCCGCAGAGCCTGTCCCAGCACCAAAACTCGCAGAATCCAGAAAACCAAATACAGGCTTCGAGAGAAGCCACCACAGACAGAAAAATAATCAGCAATCCAAAGGCGAAAAACCGCAAAAAGCCCATGATTAGCAGTTAAACTCTAATTAGGGTTAGCAACACAGATCCGGGAATATAAACAGCCCTGCAGAGAAAACTGATCGAGTAGAGAAAAGCTCCTTGACCAGTCGTGCCTCTGATTCCTTCCTCATAAACTGATTAATCTCTCTGGGCGGCGTTCGGCTCGGAGGAAACTGAAAAGAAAAGAAAGGAAAATCTGTGGGAGAAGGGGAAAAGCAAGAAGGCGAAGGATATCGATAAGAGACAAAAGAGAGCCTTGAGAGAGAGATTGGCTTCCGTATCTCAACGGTGATATTAAACCACAATTCAATGTTCTCTTCACGTCCGCAATTAAATTTTTCATTTTTTATTTTATCTTATTATTATACTTTTTTCTGTATTTTACTTTATTTTCCTTTTTTCTATTTCAATTCCTTGTCAATTCAACTTTTGCTTGCACTGTTTCTTCACTTTGGCCCGCTCGTGCATTCGTCCCTTTTTTTATACCAGAAATGCCCCTGCTTTTAGGAGTTCTTTACTCCGTGTAGCACACGCGCTCATGATCCTATATGTCAGTGTATTTTGTAAATTTTGTTACCTCACATATTTAGCAAATAAATATACGCTCTCGTGGCAATTTTATTAGATGCTTGCTTTCAAAATTTGTTTTCTTTATTTGGAAATCTTTCATGTCAATCTAAATCTTGTAAGTAAATTTAACCGATTTCGTTTATTTTCCTGAATCTCAAGTATCTCAAGTATAAAAGAATAAGACAAGCATTTTCAAGAGAATTTTACACAAATATGAATATTTGTTGAGGAAATTTCCATTTATTCTTTAACCCCAAATTAAAATTATTTATTTACAAAATTAAAGTTTCTTAAAACTTTTACCGTCATGTTCCTTTATCCCTAATAATATGAATATTTGGGGAGGAAATTTTGAGCCTTTCTTTATTAAACATCATCTCCTAATTCGTTTTTTTATTGTTAATGGGTTAACGTTGTTAATTTAACTTAGAATTAAGATTACCATTTAACTTACATTTTTTTTATGCTTTTACTTTTTAAATTAAAAGTATATACTGATCACGGAATAAAATAAGAATATTCTGTTTGGATTAGTTGTTTGTTTGTAGTAGGTACACTATTCCGACAAAAAAAAGGCCGCATGAAATGCACTTTTATAAAGGAGGCATGGCAAAAACTATGTTTTCTCAACGCCGAGCAACTGTCACTTGATTTCTAACAGACCCAATCAAATTGAGCTACATCAAAGTCAAAGGACCTAATCTAGGCCCAATCTCTTGCAATGGTTCAAATTAACAGATAATCAAAATCAGATTCGGATTGAAGGAAGCTCTATTTCATAACGGGCACAAGCTTAATCTAAAATTCGAATTGCTAATCAATAATGGCTACAAACGGATACTTGAAAAATTGAAGAGTATAAATAGATGAAGATTCAAATGAAGAGCTCCTGAATCTTTGCTAGGCTGAAACTCTGTCAAATTCAATGCTCAAAGCAAAATTTTAGAAAAGCACACTTTGTTGAATCTGTTGAATTAGAAAATTGTTAGAATCACATTCTTGTCATATTTGATTGTAAAATTCATCACTTCAATTGTTGAATAATTCTTTTATACAAAACTGAGTAACTAATTAGAGAGGGTATCAAATCAGTAGGATTAGAGTTTAGATTAAAAGAGGAGGATACTTTGTAATCAGGACAAATATGTAAGAAGGTTTCTCCATTGAGAAGGAGCTCACGAGTGGATTAAAACTCAAATAAGGTATTTGGAGACTAGATGTAGGCACATGTTGTTGAACTAGTAAATCGCGTTGTGCAGTTCTCTCAACCTTACACTTCTTACTCAATCATTTGCATGCAAATTGAATATCACTCATTCCTACACAGCATAACTATAGTCCACTAAGTGGCTTTGTTAACTCAATGAAATCTAGTTTCACTAATCAATATCGGGTGACTTTTCAACTGGATATAAATTGTGAAAACATTAACGAAAAGACATTCACCCCCCTCTATCAATCCAATTAAGCTTAAAGGAACCAACAATGAAATTATAAGATTTGTAGTTAGTGTTAGCCTCTTTTGCAAGTGAAATGCAACAAAAAAACGTATATACTTTGAAAATACATTATGTATACTAATACATATTTAATACGTATACACATCAATAATTATCTTAAAACTTTATCATTTCTCTCATATTCTCTTCAAATCAATATATCGGTCCCTTAGGAGTGTACAAGTCGGGTCAGAGGGGGATGAATTATCCTTTTTCATGGAAACAGTTGGCAATTTAAAAGTAGTTCAGGTTTTGGACATAGGGTTTATTCTGGATGCTAACAGAGAATGAACAAAGTAATTTTAAATTGCACACAAGGTTTTTATCTTAGTTCAGCCCTGCCTACTTCAGTCCCCAAAACTCTTGTTGGGTTTTAATCACTAGTGAATTCCTTTACGGGCAGGAATCAAGCATTTACAAGTTGTTACCGAAAAGTACCCCTTTCTGGAAGTATGATATACCACTAAACTCTCATAGCTTAGCTGAGTCCTTTTCACGGGATATACCGTTCATAATCTCTCACCAGATCTAGAAACTAAATCCCACTTTTCAACCCCCTGATTGAAAAGATTTACAATGAAGTTTTTCACTTAAAATTTTTCTAACAAATTGAAATCGAAGCTTTGTTCTCTTGGTGTTTGAAAGCCGATTGCGTTTGAATTCGTTTACTCTTAAAAGCTTGAAAGAATCAGCTACTTCTTTTGGTTCCAGGATCCTCTATTTATAGGTTGGGCAATAAATGCGACCGTTGGAGAGGATGAAATCTGGTTCGTTGAAGAAGTTAAATCTAGGCCCATCCGGACCGTCTCTTTGGCCGTTAGAGACAATTTAATGTCCGTTTGAAGTTGGGATTTGTGCGCCAATGTAGTTTCATAGGATTTTAGACATCTCTGATTGTTTGAAGAACATCCTATGAGCTTTTGAATTGGCAGTGTAGTCCACGCGCTCCGGGATTGGCTGGTTGGTAACTTTATGTCGCTGTCAGCCGTCGTTTTTGTCTTCTAGTGCTTCTCTCTTCATTAAATGTTACGAAGAGCATTAAATGCACCTTGGAGACTGGTTAGAATCTTCTCCCACATACTTGGTTGATTCAAACTTGTTTGAGACCGGATCCACCTCTGTCCAAGTGGAGTCCGGATCTTTTCCTTGCCACTGTCATTCTAGATTCGTCTTGGTCCGGATCTCTTCTTTGTCATTTCATCTTGGATTTTGTTTATCTTCAAACTTTCTTCGAAGTGGGTCGGATCTTCTGACTTGGTGAGCCACTTTCAATAATCTCCCCTATTTGATGGAAACAAAATCCTAAGGAAAAGATTCAAACAAATATAATGTCATATTATAATTTCATACATACTCCCCCACAATCTTAAACATTCATCTACTCCCCCATAATTCTAGCCTAGGTACTTCATATTATTTTGAAGCAGATTGTGATGAGTAAGTTCCGCATTTTGACTATTATACTTCTGTTGTTAACAAAAAGTTAACATCAATGAAGTTCTGGTTACAAATACAGAAGATAATAGCAAACATAAGAAGCAAAAAGAGATAGCTAAAAAATGTTACAATAAGCACCCTATCTACTTCTTCTTCTTTGGTTGTGGGGCTTGCACCGGATCTGCTACTGCTGTCCTCTTACCAGTCGCATTCTACTTATTCTTCTACTTCTTCTTCTACTTCTTCTACTTCTTCTACTTCTTCTTCTGCTTCTTCTTCTTCTTCTTCTTCTTCTTCCTCTTCTTCTTCTTCTTCTTCTTCCTCTTCTTCTTCCTCTTCTTCTTCCTCTTCTTCCTCTTCTTCTTCTTCTTCTTCCTCTTCTTCTTCTTCTTCTTCTTCTTCTTCTTCTTCTTCCTCTTCCTCTTCTTCCTCTTCTTCCTCTTCTTCTTCTTCCTCTTCCTCTTCTTCCACACAACGTATTCGATAAAATGTTTCTAAAGTGATAATGACATGTATAGTACATGTAACGACGATGTATTGATTGTGTAATGAATTCTTCTTCTTCTTTCTCGAATCAGAATTCAATTTGCAAGTGTGTAAGAGATATGTATTCTGTATGTATATCATATGTAATGGATTTTGTAAAGTTTATGCAATAACTATGTAAACCAGTTCGGATTTTTTATGTAAAACATATGTATTGGCAATGTAAATCATATGTAATGGATATGTAAATCTGTTTATATTATCAAAACAGTTCGAAAAGATTGTTCTGTTTATAATAACAAAAATACTTCGGAATTATTGGCTATGTATTGAATATGTAATGGATTTGTAATACACATGTAAATGAATGCGTAATAAGATGTTTTTACATATGTTTAACCAGTTCGAAATAATATGTAAATTAAATGTAAAACATTTGTATATGCAATGTAAAACATATGTATTGAAGTGTCATTTTTATAAATACGAAACTTGAGTTGATACTTG
>CAOJBJ010142562.1:0-10922 GCA_948291685.1 Euphorbia celastroides
AGACACTAGTGGATTAAAGCTCGGAGAGGGTATCCGGGGACTGGAGTAGGCACAGGCTGCTGAACCAGGATAAAATCTCGCTGGTGATATTTTCTTACTTTGTTTTTAAACTAACCCACTGAATACTCAGCGATGCTGATACATCAGTGCACGCATTCATTGAGCATTTAAATCCTTCACACTGAAAATCACGCTGAAACTAAATCTCTCAGCACGCGAGTGTCATCATCAGCGAAAGCTAGTCTTCGCTGATCAGAGAGGGTGTTTTTAAAAAGATATTAAAAAGACTGCATTAAATTATTTTTAAAGCCAAAAAGTCATTCACCCCCCTCTGACACGTGTTATACTGCCTAAAGGGACTAACAAACATAAATTCTCAATCTCCTTTGAGGACCCATTTTAGTCCTTTGTGGTGGAGCAATAGGCACATATACAGCACAACTGCATACTTTTAGATGAGAAATATCGGGCTCATGACCAAAAGCTAATTGTAAAGGGGAATAATTATGATAGCTTGTTGGTCTCAATCTTATCAAAGAAGCAGCATGCAAAATTGCATATTCCCATACAGATGTAGGAAGATTTGTTCGCATTATCAATGGTCTTGCAATTAATTGCAAACACTTGATAAATGATTCAGCACGACCATTTTGAGTATGAACATATGCTACTGGATGCTCAACTTTTATCCCAATTGACATACAAAAATTATTGAAAGTTTGAGATGTAAATTCTGCAGCATTATCCAGACGAATTGTCTTAATTGGATAATCAGGAAACTGTGCTCGTAATCTTATAATTTGAGCAAGTAATCTCGCAAATGCCAAATTACGTGATGATGACAAACATACACGAGACCATCTCGTTGAAGCATCAATCAAAACCATAAAATATTTAAATGGTCCACATGGTGGATGAATCAGTCCACATATATCACATTGTATGTGCTCCAAAAATTTTGGAGATTCAACATTGACCTTAGTTTTGGAAGGTCTGATTATCAATTTTCCTTGCGAACAAGCAGTACAAAAGAATTCATTATTTTGAAAAAACTTTTGGTTCTTCAAAGGGTGCCCATTTGAATTTTCAATAATTTTTCTTATCATAATTGATCCTAGATGCCCCAGTCGATCATGCCAGATTTTGAAGGTATTTGAATCTATAAACTTATTGTTTATAGTTAAATTCACTTCAATCACATTTATAAATGTGTAGTACAAACCGGATGGAAGAGTATAAAATTTCTCAAATATATTTTTCTTCCTCGAAATTATGTTTGTAACATAAAGGCATTCTCTGTTACCTTTACTCACAGTTTCAATATGATATCCATTTTTGCGGATATCTTTAAAACTCAATAAATTTCTGTGAGAACTTGGAGAAAATAAGACATTTTCCACGATAATTGTTGTCTCTTTTTGCAACATAATATTAACTCTTTCAGAGCTTTCAATCATTTTGGTTTCACCAAAATATAACTAAATATATTGTTTCTCATGCTTAAGGATAAATCTTTAGCTTCTTTGCGAGCTTTTAACAATTTGTATCACTCTGATGCACTAATATGAGACCTCCACAAGTATTATTACACAATTTTTATGTACTTGAAATTGTAATCATATTTGTTTCACACATAACACTAATGTGCTAGCTTTGACATCAATCAATATTGGAAAATATTCACTACCCTTTTACCAAAATTTCACTTTGATACTCCACTTTTAGTGTTCATTAATATCATAATTCGATTGAGTTTTCACTTTGGGTGAAAATTATATATCATATGATCAAATATCATTTCACCATCATGTCCATATATATAACATCACATTCACTTGGAAATGATTCATATCATATTTTTCAATGAATGACTGTATAATCATGCGGAACCATTTTATATCAAGTGCTATTACAAGAGCACGTGCTTCTACAAGAGCACATATTATTATTAACCGAAATCTTTCGGAAAACTTTCCCCATATGTAATATGAGCCCTTTGGTACACATAATATTTTTATATGCTCATATTTTGAAAAATATTCAGAATTTTTGAAATACAAAAGTTAAAGGAAATGATAAAAAAAATATCAAAACGATACGATAACCTTTCAGTGATCTTTCCTTGGCCAAAATTACCTTCTGGATGTCTCGTGCCTGACTTTGAATAATCAATTCCCCAACAATTGTTTCTGCTGGACAGATTATTAAAAGTTATTAACAAACCATTATATTAATCTCAAGCAAAAATAAACAAAGACAAAGAAAGTTTTCGAATTCCCCTTTCAAGGCAATCTGCCTTGGCCGAATTTGAAGTTCTGGGTATTTCCTATCCGATCCAACAGTTCAGATTGTGAATAGTTGTGTTAGAAACTTTTGTGTGAAAATTTCAGGCCGATCCAACGGATATAACTATGGCTATGGCATAAAAAACATGCGGCTGGGCAGGTTGTGTAAATGACCCGAAAACGATCTTAAAAAGCTTTGTTTCGATTTTGGAATTTAGAGCAAATTCGTGCTGATAATGTGTTAGAAAATAAGTCAAATAAGTGTGCAAATATATAAGTATAAATATAAGAATTGTATGAAGATAAGAGTACGAATATGATCTATATTCACTTGTGTCTTTTCATGCAAAATTGCATGCTATTTATAGTTTTACATTAGATATAACTCTAGTTACATAACTTACATTGATAAATGTAAGTAAAGATGAGAGTTAGCTAATGTGGATTAAATGGACATTAATAAACTAGTAATTTCTTGATACTTATAACTTTAAAATACAATGTTATGAATAATTATAAATATTTTCTCTTTTTGACTAATGAATTAAGGTGTAAGTTATTTTTATTTTATATTTTACAAAGTAAATCTTATTTTACTCCTATCATCATTAGATGAAGACTTCATCCACTCATCAAATAGTATTAAAGGCAAAGTAGCGGTTACACAAAATAATCATAAAATATACCATGAATTAAAGTTTCGCAATCATCTTCAAGTAAATATATGAATAAATATACCTCCTAAGTTTATTTTTCAAAAGTTTAATCTAATTAGAAATAGCATAGTTGTGCTTGAATATAACAAGAGTGCACAATCCCCTCCATGGTCATGGATGGACTGAAACTTTTGCAAGCCTACGTGGCATTACCCCAATGGTGGATACGGTACAGTTAGATTCCAGTGATTCACTCTACATAACATTACAGAGTTCACATGTGACTTTACAACGTCACCAACTCTTACGTGTTCAAATCAACGTACTCGTACTCACGTGCCCTATCCACCAATCCGAATCTTACACCTCTTTTCTCATACCCAAAATACTCTCGTATAGTCTGTGGTATTCCTGATTTGCCCCCAATCCTAACTGGAATACTCAAAACTCCTGTGTTTTTTATTTTTATCTCTTGTATTTATATTGATGACGCAAACCAAAAAATCTCTATTCTCAAAGTCTCTCCCGCTCTCCCTCTTTATCTTCTATCAAAATCCCATGAATCGGTTTGGTTAGATTTTGATTTTTGTTTTTAGGGATTGGATTTCCCCTCATTATCTCGAATTGACGTTCGGGAATTTTGAATTTAGGGTTCTGCTAGTTTTTGGTTGACCGTGATTTCTTATTTAGGTTTTTCAGGAAGTCTGGGTTTTGGGAGTTTCGGTGTTTATTTAAGTTGTTGCTAATTTGAGTTTTGGTTCCTGCGATTGGCGAGAGAGTGAAGTTTGTTCGAATTCCGGGGGTGCATTCTAGGTTGTTTGTCTTTTGAATTGAGTCTCAATTGGTTGTTTGGATGGCAAAATCGGGGGAGGAAGATGTTGATTACGAGAGCGATCCTGAAGAGGAGAAGCGCCTTTTAGGAATGAGGAGGCGGGAAGCCTCAAGTGATGATGAGGAAGGTGAAGCGGAGGAAAAATCTGGAATTGATCGGAGGGCCCCAATTCACTCCGATGAATCTGATGGACAGGGTGCGGCTGCTGATTATGATGAGGAGGAGGAATTAGAAGAGGAGGAAGAAATTTGTGAAGATGAAGTGGAAGATGGAGCTTATGAGGATTACGAGGAAGAAGAGAATGGAGCTGATGGTTTTGTGGGAGGGAATAAGGATAGAGTAATAGATGGTGGATTGGATGTGAAGGAGGAAGAAGCAGAGACTAGAAAAGTGGGGGACAGAGCTATGGCTATGGAGGATAATTTAGAGGACGGGGAAGAAGAGGAGGGAGAAGAGAAGAAGGAGGTGGAGCCGTTTGCAGTTCCCACTGCTGGGGCCTTTTACATGCATGATGATCGTTTCAGAGACAATGCTGGTGGTCGGCACAGGTATTACTTTAGCATTTAAAGTATTATGTTAGTAGAGGGTTGTAGTGCTGTTACTTAAGATTCTTCGCTGTTCATCTTGAATAGGTTTGCTTTTATGAATATGTTTATTATAGATGCTGCTTATCTATGGTGGCTGTCATTTTGTTAGTATTACTGTATTAGTTTTTGGCGTGTGCATAATTTTTCTTTTATTGATCGAAGGGAAAGCTATTATCTAGTGGATTGTCTTTAGGATAGATATGTTTTTTGTTCTCTTTGTATAATCTGGTATCCTGTTTCTTTACATATGACCACTTTTTTTTTTCTTGAGTCGGAAAAGGGAGGACTCAATATGTTACTTGTCTTGCTATCTGTGTTTACTGGCTCATAGGGGTTAAATAAAACGATAAGTTTCTAAATTTTAGTTCTATGGAGGCTGACGTACCCATATATTATTGTAACATTTTCCTTTCTAATTTGCAAGATGAATTCATTTTGATTTCTCATTCCGATTATTTCTTATTTACAATGGGCCGTGTAAATATATTCTATGCTTGCATGCAGAGTCTGCATCACTTTGACCTCCATGTTTGTCATGCTTTTTGTTGATTTCTTGGTGGTTAATTTATGTTCTTTGACCATTGGCCTCATTTTGATCAAGTGCTTAAAGGCCTTTTCATATTTGATTTTGTTTTGTTTTCTTCTGGTAGGTTTGGTATCATTATCTGATCAGGAAGTTGTTAATGCTGTTTTCTTGTGTCATACTCCTACTTTTCTTTTCTTCTATTTTTTGGTAGAATTGCATCTAAGCAACTGTTGTGATTTTTCTTTACCGTGTTGTTTTTATTTGAGTAAATTTAAACCTCCATTGATTTAGGAAAACTTTTGGAGGGAGAAAGTTGTGGGAATCTAGAGATGATAAGAAATGGGGACATGACAAGTTTGAGGAGATGAATTCGCGGGAAAGGCCTTATGACCTGGTGCTAACTCGGATCCTCATTTTACTTGACTATAATATTTTTTTAATTGTTGTTATAATCCTTGGAAATAATTTCAGGGAAGACGAGGTTCCAAAGGACAGTATCAAGGTCGTGGTGGGAAAAATCAAGGCCCTGACCGTGGATATGCTAGAAGGAACAAGGGTAAAACATTTAGCAATGGCAATAATGCAAATCAGGCACCAGATCCGAAAGCTGTGAGAGGCAGGGGACCTAGAAAGTATGAAAATCGATGGAAGAGGAGTGGCCAGGCGCCTCCAACACAACACAGACAGCATGAGAAGTCTATTGATAGAACTTCTCAAGGTACTTCTGGCAGAGTTTATGCTCCTGCATCGAACACAGAATCTGATCAAGTACCTCCTGCTAGAAAACATTCCATCTTGAATTCTGCTTCTCCTCCATTTTATCCTTCGGGTGCTTCTAGCAAAGACATGAATTTGCCTCATAAGGGAGATGCACAAACTGGGAGTTCAAGTAGGAATCTAGGGACTGGTGCTGTGGATGAGAGTTTCTCTATGCAGCAAAGTAGTGGAACAATGAGGGCAAAGGCTATTGCTAATTCCGTTCCCATTGAAAAGCTTTATATAGATGATTCTGTTAGCTCAAATGCTGGAAAGTCTAACAATCTGCGGACACCATCTGGGCCTTCAATGGTGAACACAATGCAGACCTCTCGGTCTAGGACTCAAGGAAGGGGTGTTGCTGTTACTGCACAGATGTCTTATCAGCCAACTCCTATGCAAAATCAAGCTAATAGAGTCTCATCTGCATCTCAGCAATATCGTGTCCCGACCTCTAATCAGCCATCTATTCTGCAAGCGGCTCAGCGCTCTAGTGGTGGATCTCAACCTTCTCCGCCTCCATCTACGGCGTTGTCTATAAATTCTTATGAACCTACAGATGTGGAAATTAGTTCAGAGTCGGGTAAGCCTAGAGGTGCATTGGTTGGAAAGGGAAAAGGAACTGTTCAAGGAAGCGGGAGAGGTTTTGTGTATGGTGGAGCTTCAGGGAACATGGCTGTCAGTCACGGTGATCAAAGTTTCCCTCGAACTCCGGCTTTCTTGCCAGGTAAGAGTTTTTTTTATCAAATTAACCACTTTAGAGAAACACTTTTTTTTTGCATCTGCTGGAAGACCGGTTCATTTAACTATACTGATTTTTTTTCGTCTTTATGATGATTTTATTGGTGAACGAAATAAATTTTACGTGCATTGCCTGTAGGAGGCTTAACAAACCATTTATATTTGTCTTTTGGGTTGTCTCTTATCATGGGCTATTTGTACCAGTTATGCAATTTCGGGGCCAGCATCCTGGAGTTCCTACTGTTGGAATGGCATTTCCTGGATACGTTGCTCAGCCTCAGCTTGGTTTAGGAAATTCTGAAATGACATGGTATACTCAATTGTTCTTTCAGTTAGTACTTGGTACCATTTTTATTTTGTATTCACGCCTTCATGTTAGCGATACCATGACAGTTGCATGCTTTTGTGCAGTAAGTAGCCAGTTGATATCGTCTTTCATTGCTTGATCATTCTCATTTCTCTGTTACTTGTTAGTCATTCATCAAACTGGTGTTGAGCTAATTATGCGCCCAACTTGCCACATATTTAGCTAACATCTTAAAGTAGATATCTGAAAAAATATTAGCTACATTTTTTTCTTGAGTGTTTTAAGTTGATTTTTAATCATGGATCTGATTGCTGATGTTTATTTCATGACTTTTTCTTTTGTAATTTTCAGGCTGCCGGTTCTAGCTGGTGCTGCAGGCGCATTAGGGGCCACTTATCGTCCACCTTATATCGCTGTTGATGGTTCCTATCATCCTCGCCCATCAGGACAGCCATCTTCTATTGGTTCTTCAAGGTTTTTATCTTCTATCTGTCTTTTTCATTAATTTTCTTATCCTCTCCCTTATTGTGGTCATGATTTGAGATATTGCAGATGTAACGTATTGTTACAGAAATTAGAACAGATTACTGTGAGATTAGAACAGAAATAAGTAGGAAGAAGGAAGATAAGAAAGAAGTGAAGAGAAATAGAATATCATAGAAAAAGATATGCAGGGAAATAGGGAATTAGAGAAGGATGAAATAGATAGGGAAGAAGAAGATTAGGAGCATAGATATAGTAGAGAGATTTGAGAATAATATTTGATTAAGTTATTTTTGGCATTTGCAGTACAATACTCTCCTACATACATTGGTGACGAACATTACATTTAGTAACTGCTAGCTAGTAATGCAAACTACCATAACAAACCACATCCTATAGCTAATTATTGGCTGACTCAGCCTCAAAAAGAATTTTCTAGAACAGTATTAATTCTTTCTTGATTCTTCATCTAATACGTGACAGCAGATGTGTGTGAAATGTGAATGTCTTTGTTTAGTCTGAACAATGTTTGTATTGCTATTTATGGTCATGTGTTGATAGTGTAAATCTGTATTCCCGTCGATTATCTGTAGCTTTTCTAGCCATGCTCTTAATCCAGATAATAGCCTTCGATTTTCCAGCTGTTTTTCCATTTCATCTTTCTAGTTTCAGCACTATCGAGATTGTTGTTCTAGGTTTTTTATCATACTGCTGATGTTGATATTGGAGAATTCTGGTTTCTCCATTGCTTTTGGATGATGTATAGAAAGTCTATATTTATTTCTAAATGATACCACTATAATTTTACTTTGTCCCCATGTGAATTGCGAATGATGTACTTCCATTCCATTGCTTTTCCATCATTTTGCGATTACTTCTGCTATTTTGTCCCACTTCAATATAATTTGTGTTGGCATATGATTTTTCATGTTTTACTAATTCCTTTGGCAGCAAGGAGAATAATTCCAAATCCAGTGATGAACTGAAACCTTCCAACAGACCCGGTACATATAGCTCTTAATTAGTACATTCATTCTACTTGAATCCGAAAAATGTAAATTTTTCCTATTCTGTTCTCACAAGCAAACTGCCTTGTTATTTCTGCAGAGCTTGTGAATGATGAGTTAGGGCAGCGACAAAAGCCTCGCAGGCAAGTGAAAATCCCTTCTGCTTTATACTAATAGTGTTCGCTCCTTCCATTTGCTTTCTCATTTCAAAATTTGTGATTTTAATGTAACTTCTTTGTCCGACCGATCTTGCAGATACTCAGAGATGGATTTTAAGCAGCCGAGTACAAGTGCTTAGTTAAAAATATCAACCGTGGTGGAATATGCTGCTTAAGGTCAAACTCCAATCAGTCAAGTTCCTTGTGTGATTTGTACTGGTGTTTTGGGCTGCTTTATGGTTCGGGATATTTTAGGTGATTACTCGAAATATATATTCTTCTCCTTTTGCTATCTCGGGCCACTTTTGATGAATTTTATTACTCGCAGTTATAGGTAGCAAAACACCTGCTCATGCTGCAGTGGATTCAGGAACTTAATTGTGGCTTGATGGGTAGTGGTGTCTTTGTTTTAATGTGCGGTATGATTGGTATTCAATAAACTCTCTTATATATATATATTTTCACAATTTATGTCGGCACATGTTTATATGTTGCCCTTGATATTTGGTGGTTGTCAGGTTTTCTTGTGGCTTGGTTTTTCGAGAAATATTTTCAACCTTCTCCAATAACTATGTAGTGAAATTGTTTCGAAAAAAAACAAGAACTATTGTGCAGAAGCGGTTCGCTCGGGGTCGTTGAGTTTTCGGGTTTCTTATTTATATAAGTAGATGATGTTTGAGTTGTTTGTCTAATGTCAATGACTGGAACTCTGTGATTGAGTCTCTTGAAAGACAGTTTTCTTTTGATTTTTCGCTTAGCTAGATGAGTTGAGCATTTTTACTTGTTGGATGTGGATATGTACTGTGTTGGCAGTACTTTCGAAGTTATAAAATGTTTGCTTTTATGATTTATATACTCTGTGCTTGTTCAAGTTACAAAATGCATTGTGTTCTTATGAAAGTTAATCATTTGCAGTCATAAATTTGTATTGTTTCTAGTTTCTGCGTCCAAGTATGTTGCACATTTTGACCGTTGAATCTTTTTGATTGTAATCTAGAAATGGTAAGAACTAGAAAGAATCAGCATTGTGAAGCTGACCTTTTTTTTATAATTGAGGCATATGTCAAGGACAAAAAAAGAGATCACAGCTAACTGGAACTAAGCTGGAACAACTTTTTTTTCGGATATGATATATTATATTTTAAAAGATTGTTAGAAAGAGGTGAAGATCGGTATATTGATGTTGATGTAGTCTACTATGGTGAAGATGAATTGTTTCGGCATATAAATATGGCATCCATCATAAGTAAATTCGAATAGATCTTGGAACTGGTATATAGATATGAACTTGAAACACCAAAATGCAAGTTGATGGTAAGAAAATAAGTCCAGAACGAAGCAATAAAGACTAAAAGAAAACACGAAACAGAAATCAGGAGAGAGAAGAACTTGAGTTGAGAAAATTTTAAGCATCGTTGAAGCTGACTTTGTTCATTTTACTTTTTCCTGTTTACTCGTTATGGTACGAGACAATAGCTTTGTACAAGTAGGCTTTTTTTTATTATATAGTCCAAGTGGCCCCAAAATTCATATATTTTCTCTCGGACTTTCGTTTTTACTTCGTAATAATTGTTGTAATTTTAAATAGTTAGTGTAGAACATCAAGAAATTTCCACCAATCAACAACAGGCTGAATACTAGTAATAACATATTATTGAACCAACACATATACATCACACAACTGTAATTGAAACATACAATCTCAAATTTCAAAATTCAAATTCTTAAGAGTTCAACAATCATAGATATATTCGACATAAAATGGAAAATTTAGGAATGAATGCGAAAAAGCTCGAGAGCTTCACCGCCATGGAGATTGGATTCGATACTAAGCATTCACTGTTCCTCGTAAACGAAAGACTTATAGAGACGAGGATGTTCGGAGTCCACCAGTTCATCTGGAGCTTCGATTTTGGACTCTTTCGGACCTAACATAAATGCCGCCATCGATATTCGGACCCCAGCTTGCTTGCTTTCAACTCTGTGCTTCACACTGTATAGCCTCCCATTGCTCCATGCCTTCAACATTTCCAACACTCATCAATCCAAACACAATCACATAAACCGTTTTCAATATTTGTTAAGGCTAAGTAGCACAAATCGTTTACTGCCCTCTACATTTTTGAATTTTTCTACCGAACTTGATAAATTTACGTTAGTTTGTTTTGTGATCATGAACCAACCGGTCATATATTAGCGGGTTTAAGGTGCAAAAAGTTGAAAAGTGAAACCAACACGAGACGAAAAGCCTGTTTAGAATACCTTCCCATTATTGTCCCAAAAAGCTTAGCAGAAATCTCTTTGGAAAAACATATATTGACATTAAATAACAAATTTTGACTAAGTCACTTTTTTAAAAATCAGGATTTTTACAGTATCTCTAATCATATTTATCTAAACCAGAGGCTATTTGGTTACGCCAAAATCTACTGTAGTAAAAAAGACTTGAAATGAAGTTTTTTTAGTTCCAACACCGACCTTAAAAGTTGAAAAACAAACTGACAAAATGTTGACACGTGACATACAGTAAGAAATTCGAACAGTGCATGAAATAAATTCAATTAAATCCTCACACTTTCTATAA
>CAOJBJ010142594.1:0-10471 GCA_948291685.1 Euphorbia celastroides
AAAGAGTACCGCTAAACTAAGTTGCATAAATTACGATGGAAGCAAATCCAAATACCAATAGAAATCAAGAGTACTAAAAAAGACCTATTCCCAGTACAAAACCAAGAAACTATAAAAGGGGATTCATATAGACATTTTAACAAACACCTAGAGAGCACAAAACCCTGCAAGCTAACCCTTTCCGTCTCTCTCTACCGTACCATAAAAGGCACCTTCCCCAACCACCCAACCACCAACTCCTCCGTCCCCGCGGCCTCCATCCTCTCCTTAACCACTTCTCCTCCTCTCTCTTCTCCATGTTTCGTGACGTTTCCAGCTTCAACACCTACAACTATGGCGATGCTCTCTATTGGGATGCGCGCTATATTCACGAAGGCGATGCCTTCGACTGGTATCAGCGTTACTCTTCCCTTCGCCCCTTTGTTCGTCGTTTCATCCCTACTTCTTCTCGCCTTCTCATGCTTGGATGCGGCAATGCCCGTAATTTCTGCTTTCTCCTCCTTTGCTTTTCTGTTTTCATGTTTGGCTTTCTCTTTGTTGTTAGGAATTGATTGCTAGAGCTTTTGTGCTTAATTGAGCTTGAGATCTCTCCTACTGTCATGTTAAGCTTCTTGCTCTGATGAATGTGACATTGTAATTGTGGTTTAGCTGCAATACTCATGGATCATTCAGAGTTGGGTTCTTTGAGAATTTGAATATGACTGATGTTTTGCCTTCAAAGATGTTTCTGCATTAATTGTTCATGGATCTACAGTTTAGTAGAATTTTGTAAATCATTGCATTGTTGATGCAATTCTCTGTAGCCTTAGTTGCTAATTTTGTGTGTGTTTACATATTCTTTAGAGATTATTGCAGACAAACATGTGATTCGATACTGGAGCTCTGAATATTTATTGATTTTGCATACTGCAATTTTAGGAACTTGATGTCTCCATTGTAATTGGAGTTATGTTTGAGGTTGAATAATGGGAATTTCTTCGCATGCAGATATGTCAGAAGACATGGTAAAAGATGGATATGAAGAGATTGTGAACATTGACATTTCGGGGGTGGTCATTGACATGATGAGAAAAAAATATGAATGCGTCCCTCAGCTCAAGTGTATCCTCATAGACTATTCAGTTTTAATTTTGAACTTAATGGTTGCTCTCTATTACTTATCATCTATGCATCTTTGTAAGCTCCCTTTATAATTAACTCTAGATATGCAAATGGATGTTAGAGATATGAGCTTCTTCCCAGACAAATCCTTTGATGGCGTCATTGATAAGGGTATGCCTTTCGCTGTTCCGCTGTATTTGTGTTTTAGTTTGATTGCCATTAAGTTGTGGAATTGTATGTTGACTTCATATTTTGCTGCTTTCACACCCTCATTGACATATGACTCATTGATTCTTGATCCAGGAACCCTTGATTCCTTGATGGTATGATATATATTCAATTTTCAAGTGCTATTTCCATGCTTTTTGCTCTTGTTTGGCATTCAAAAGGTTAGTGTTGATATTGTTTAGTTTGCTTGTATAGTGTGGGAACAATGCTCCAATTTGTGCTGCTCAGATGCTGGGTGAAGTGAGCAGGTAATAGTGAAAATTCTCTATTCTACGAGTAGCATATCTGATTGTGTTCCTTTATTTTATCAAGAGTCTATACTGTGTTGGTACCTGGTTGCCAATTTGCTGGCTTGTCAATTTGCATTTACACTTCTATAGTAGTATTCCTTACCATCCTTTCCCCTTTTGGCTTGTAGGCTCCTTAAACCTGGTGGAATTTATATGTTGGTAACCATATATGATTATTACCCGAAGAAAGCTTTTTATTTCCTTAAACCAGTCTATGGTTCTGAACCTTCATGGTTTCTTTTTAATATTGTTATTTTTCTTTTATTCAGATAACTTATGGTGATCCAACGGTGAGGATGTCCCATCTTAAGCCATCTGTATTCAACTGGAAAATTGAACTGTACATTATACGTAAGTTCCTGTTGCTTCAATTTTTGCGAAATGCTCGTTATATACATGTTGTTTGTAGCATTTTCTGTAAGTACTTACTGCCAGTTATGGTTTAGTATTTTGTTCAACAAGCTTTGCTACTTCTGTTTTTCTCATATAACAATTGAGTCTAGGTTTGGAACAGCATGGTCTCATATTAAAATATGATAATATTTTAAGTTGAACTTGTTAGATGATTTATTTTTATGATCAAATGAACTTGTCAGATCACGATTCACGATATTATCCTAATGGCTCATGTTGTATTTCCTTGATGAATTTCATTTCTGGTGCTGGATGTTCAAAAATGGGGAATTGTATTACTTTTTGTGGTATGATCCATAAATGGCACTTCTACAATATATGCCAGCATTATGCCTATATGGCTCTGTTGTCCATGAACTTGTCTGAATTGGGGGGTTTTCAATATTCATGATTTTGTTTTTGTGGTTTTTCCTTCTTGTTTTGGAGCTTACTATTCCAAACTTTAAATTATATACATTTTTGTACTGCAATATTGCTGAACAGTTTTTCCATACTCTTGCAGCAAGACCAGGTTTTGAAAAACCTTCTGGTAGTACAACATCACGTTCATTTCTAGAACCTGTACCTATCACAGAAAAGGGCTTGCTTCCAGCTGATTTTGTGTTGGAAGATCCAGATTCTCACTTCATATATGTGTGTAAAAAGATGGTTGAAACAACTGAGCTTGTCAATATTCCAAAATGCCCGCTGATTGATGATGATTTGTAGTGCTATTCTAGTGAGGCCCTTACAAACTCCAAAATGCACCGGATATGTGTACAATTGTTGTTTGTGCCATAAGGATTACTATTTATCAAGCATCAGAATTCCTCACCAAAGAAGGATGAAATTGTTGTTATGTCTCCAAGCCAGTACAGGCTGGATATGAAGAAGGGAGACACCGAATAAGTACAATTCCCTCAAGGAAGAGTTTTTGAAACGACCTTTTCCATTTGTTCCTTATATTGTACCATTACTATCGCCTTCTGGAACCTGGTTTGCCATTTTATGTTTCGACAATGTGCCAAGTGTATGCTTACATTCTTGAACTTGTTCAACTGCAGAAACGTTGTACTGTTGTTTTCAGTCGGTTTGTTGTAGGAATTTTTTTTTTTGGAATCTAATACTGGTCACATACAACAATAATCACTTGTTTTATTTGTGGTCTTTGTTTTGTTTTTATCTTTCCAGTGCTTAACTGGCAGCTTTCTTCTTATGTCTTAATAAATAGCTCCAGGTTGAGAGGATTGCTCTGTTGATGCTGATGGAGCTGAGCAACTGTCCTTCATGTCAAGTACAGTGGTATCAAAATCGTTGTATCATGTTTTGCATTCATTTGTAGTATGGTGAAATAATCTACAGAATTGCACCACCACTCCTATAAAAACATGAAGGTTAACAAATTTAGTCAGTATATCACTTGTATGAAAGTGAAAGTTTCAGTATTCTTGCTTGTATTTATCTTTTTGGGGCTGACTAAATCATTGGTTATATATGCCTCACTGCTGTGGCGACTCCTTGTCCATGCTAATTAATTGGGCAAAATGAAACCGAAATTCACACATATGACAACATCATCCTTGTCCAGAAATATCTTCTTGGTTTAAGAAAACAACCAAAAAAAAACATAAAACTTGTGTAAGTTTTTCCATATCCGAGTCACGCCACCTTTGGATCACATTCAGCTGAGCATAAGTTAAATATCTCCTCAGCAATCTTGAAGCACATTCATGAAATTTACTATACGTACGTTCAAAGTCTCATCCAATATCTCCAACCATCTATAAATTTTGAAACGCTTGAAGCCCTTAAAGAAAGGTGTGTTCTTTGATTTTAGAAATTGTTAATTGTTGTACCGAAGTCAGCAAGGGGCAATTGAACATATTCTGAGGATTGCTAGAAAACCTGTAGATAATATATCAACAGACTGCATCTTCATTGATGTTCCTTTATGGAAAATGCCACTCCATTAATATTCCTTCTCTGGGTTCCTTGTGCTATTTGTAAGTCCTCGAATTGCCCCCATTTTTTGGCTCCATTGATTGTATGCAAACTCTGCTAATAGAGTTTGAAACATATTCTTCCTTATGTATGCTTATAGGTGAAGATGGCAACTTTGTGATTGTTCGTGTCATGGTGGATTGTGCTTGAGTGTGACATCTTTCATGGTTGATCATTAGTAATTGTGGCATTTAGAGAGATGTTTGATCTTTAGTCTATGGTATATTTTGATTTTCTCTACTTCAAAAGCTATCTTTCAACTTTGTTTCGGTTTTGTTTTCCAACACATTCCAAAATAAGGGGACTCAAATGTATGAATTAAGGTATTGGAAAACCATGTGTAATTGACGTACAGTAAGTAAAATTAATGTGAAAAACTAATAAAAGTTGTATGTAGCAGATGTCTAGTTGAGGAACGAAGTATGCATTCACCCAAAGAAAATTGTGTACAATGAAAGATGTCAACCATAGTAGCACCATTTTCTTACAGGTAAAGTTTCTTCCCCTCATGCAAGGGAACAGTTAAAATAAACACCATGTGATTGCAGAGCCATGTCAAGAATATGTATAGTTGAGAAAATACGACAAATTCTGGTGCTGGAGATTAAGTTTTTTGTCCCGAATCAATGAATGTCAAAATTTGATATTACAACATATTGGCCTATATTATTCATAGGGTGTATCCTGTGATCATCCCCCGGTATGCTAGATGCATAATAATATTACACAAATCGACAAGGTTATAAAAAAAATTGCAACTATAGTGAGACCATCCAATGATATCCAGTTCGAAAAAATCCAGCCATGTTAGCAGTAAACACTAAGCATAAGCTGCAACTGTCTCCTCTTGTCTTGTTCTATAGGGTGGTGGAAGAAACCCTTTTACACTTTCAAAAAGATGTTGCCGGCCCGGGATTTCCTCTGTTATTGGTGTATCAAGAACATGGTCCGGGAATGCTGTTAGGGTTTCCTCAAAAAAAGATTTCACACTGCAAATTTCAAAATTGTCTCACCATTTCAAACAATTATTTGATCATCAGTAAAAGAGAAAACAGGTTCACATTAAATGACTGGTTTTGCTTATCATTATGGCTGCAACACTTGATCTAAGATGCTGTGTTAAACATTAAATAATTTTACTGCAAAACCCGAAATTTAAAACGGATCAGAAGGAAACCCGATATGAAGTAGGCTTATTATACCTTGCATTTCAACAGAGCATCATTGGTTTCACGTTTCCATAGACCATTTCCAGGCTCACCATGGAAAAACCCTAACAAAGGCTGCATAAACGGATTAGGAAAGCAAATTATCAACATGATAAATGAGCTACTATTGATTGTTAGCATAAAAATTGAATTAAAGCATGACTGTACAAGAACTAAACCAATTCAGAATTCAAGCAACAATTTATAATTTGAATACTGTAAAATTTGCACGAGTCATATGCCTTCTAACAAGTGTGCAAAAACAGCAACATAAACTAATAATTCTTTGTTTTACATAAATTTATCAATTCAGCCAAGCAAATGCTTAGACCATATGAACAATGCAGCAAGAAAAATTACATGTTGATTGAATTTATAAGGTAAATATTCATTTAAAATAAGTAATCATATGTACCTTTACCAATTCTCTGATATTTGGTCTATTATTTCCATGTGATCCCAGAATAGCATCTCCATACACTTGATACTCTTCAAGCGCCTAAGTATCAATCCAATAGCCAAATGACATTTAAGGCAATAAACAATTGTGAACTCATAGGTCAAACAAACAAATAATAAACCTGACGACGTGTTAGTCTACTCCTTGGTTCGCCATAAATTTCAGAATCAACTAGTCCCAGCACTTGCCATGGCCTGTGAAAAGTATAAACATTCCAGCAGTTCGTTCTCAGCAACAAGTAGGACGTGGTAAAATCTTAGTAATATATAATTTAAAAGTAGGGAATCATAGAAGAGAAATTTTCTAATATTCACCACATAACAGGATATTATGCCTGATATTAACAGCAACAATATGACAGCATATGATGCAAGATGACAAATACATATGCTCATAAGTGCATAATTTTCTTCTCTTAATACTCAAGTAATATGAAGAATCTGCTTCATGATTAAACATAAAAACACAATAATTTAGAGGCTCGTGTCTATCAGAAGTTTTTCAAGTTCATTCACCCACATCATTCACCAACCCACATTAGAATCAACATAAAAAAAAAAGGAAATGCATCCACAAGTTCATGAGAGAGATAGATAGCAAGAAGACTAACTAATCAAACAATTACATCACACAATAACATGATGTGCTAACAATGAATATGCAGTGTATTTGAGTGTAAATCTGATAAAATCAAGCATGACTCTTAGTTCAATTCACTCATTTTGCTTACTTCTGATAGGCTGCACGCCCAAGCATTACTCCATGTGCTCCTTCTTTCAGGGCCAAATTTGCCTATAATTTGACATGTTCAAAAGGATTTAATCAAACACAGAATTGTCAGGGATATTTGAACCCTACCAATAGAACTTGTCACCAATTGCAGCTTTTCAAAAGCATGCGGCACTATTTTACCCTTTTCATTACCTCATTGACACATTCTATGCCTCCATTTATTGTAAATCTCAAGTCAGGAAAGTCACGCAATAAGGCATAGAAATACTCATACCTGCACCAGGATGACAGAGAACTATTAAAATAAGGAAAATTAGTTTGATCAAAAGAAACTATAATCCAAAAAGATTGTGTATGAATTAATTAGAGAAAAAAACTTAAAAGGCATACTTGAGGGGAGGAATTTTCCGGTTGTCAGCTGGACTGATGCCATTGAGCAGAGCTTTCCTTGAATGTATAATGAAGTGCTTTGTAGGTGATAGAGAAGAAACTTTGTCGATAAAATCACCTGAAATTGAACAGGCAACAAATTTTATCCATAAACCTTTGCAATGGCAACAATTTATCGTAAAACATACAAGCACCTATTAATGATTATGAGTTTCAAGCAAACACATCATCCCTAAATTCTAATAGTGTTTTTCCTCTTTGATGACTCATCCATTCAATTCTCATCAAAACCCAGAATTTTCCTAATCATATTTCTACTTTTGAACCCTAATTGAATACCATCAACACAATGAGGAGCACCT
The DNA here is from genome assembly GCA_948291685.1 of Euphorbia celastroides. NCBI lineage: Eukaryota > Viridiplantae > Streptophyta > Magnoliopsida > Malpighiales > Euphorbiaceae > Euphorbia > Euphorbia celastroides. The sequence goes on from CAOJBJ010142594.1 coordinate 7,166, forward strand.
TTTCACCACAAAACACACAAGAATTAAGAAACTTGTGCAGAAGCACAAACCAAGTTACAAAAGACTAGAAAAAGGACCTTACAAAGCTCATGGTATGAGTCATGATCATCAACCCCGATTCGGCATTTAACACTTACAGGAACATCTGTGTTATCTGCAATCACTGACATGGCTTCACCAACAAACTTCCCTCATAAAAAAGCAAACAAACAAATGAGACAACATTTAAATAAAATAAAGAATGTACGAAATAGAAAATGGGAATTGAATCTAGAACCTTAGGATCAAGCATAAGACGAACGCCAAAGCACCCATGTCCAGCCACTTTTGGACTAGGGCAACCGCAACTAAGAATTTAAAAAAAAAAAAAGAAGAATAGTAAATAAACACAATTCAGCAAAAAGAATTGCCAAACATTCAGAAGAAACTAAAGTGTGAAAAGAAAATCTACTAACTTCATATTGATCTCATCATAGCAATAAGCATTAGCAAGTTCAGTTGCTTTTGCCAGGTTCTCCAAATTGTTTCCACCAATTTGTAGAACAACTGGATTCTGCTGGGGAGAATATGCCAAAAACCTGTCCTGAGCAAAATATTAAGAAGAAATGCAGAATAAATGACATCAGAACATGTCACTAAGTAAGAGAGCGTAACCAAGCTGTACTGGCAGAAACAACAAAAATATGAAAACTGAAACTAAACAAACTAAGCCCTAAGATAGTAAGATGACGAGAAAGTGACTAATTTTTTGGGCAGTATAGCAAAGCTTTTCAGTCTGTAAGATGGCAAGGGTGAAAAACCAGTAATATGTGATATGGCACAGGTTGAACCAATGAACTTTTGTAAAAAGCTTGGTTTTGCAAAAGGCAAGTCTTCCATGCGCCACATCAATATAAAGACCTACATATCGTATATATTTAACCAGTATGATAAAAGTAACAGCTCTGGAAAGAGTTATATTTTAACTCTTTACCTACCAAATTTGCCTGTTGATAAACAATCGTTTCAGCTGCAAGCATCTCTGTATAGAGCCAAGCATGTTTTGATATAATACGGGCAAGAGTCCGATAATGATTGTCGGTCCAGTCCATCATTGGAGCCACACTTCACTTCAACAAATAAAACAATTAGAATAGCAGTTCTTTTTCCAATTAAGGGGATCAGAAGAAATTAAAATTATAATATTAAAACAAAACCCACCTAAATAAAGGAGGCCGGTAGCGCCCTGCAGCCATCTCAGTTTTTGAATGGAGTTGATCCTTTTGAGCACATGTAGACAATCTTCTTGATTTATCATAACTCTTGTGGCATAAATTTAACATTAATCCATGATGTTTTTTAAGAATAATAGAATGAAAAGGATTAAAAGAAGTGATCAAAGAATATCCGCAAAGCTTCACCATCCTTCAATTCAGAGTAAAGCCAGCTCCTTTAGGTACCTATCCATTAAATATAACTCAATCACATTTAGCGATAGACAATCAGTGGAGAAGTTCAAGTTCAACCAGTACTGCATATGGAGAAAGCAAGAATCTATCATTTAAATGATAAATGGCCCCATCCTAGCAAATTTGGGTGTGTTAACTGCATTATTTAGAGCAATGAAAAAGGAGACATTTTTTTTCTTCAATGGGGAGTTCTAACTGAAGGATGCACTAAACCAACTGCACATTTAGCAATTATCCATCTGGTGGATCTCATGAGGCATTACAAAATAGCAGAAGCTTAATTATAATGGAAGCAAATCCAAAGACCAATAGCAATCAAGAATCATGAATACAGACTTCTTGCCAGTAGAAAAACAGAAAAGTAAGAAAAGAGGATGCATGTAGACATTTTAACAAACAGGTAGAGAGAACAAAACCGTGCACACTTGCTCAAACCATTCAACTAATCAGCGCGTTAATTGCATATGATAAATAAGAGATTGGGGCTCACCGAAGAGAAGAAGCCGGCGCCAAGTAAGCAGAAGAAACTTCGCTGCGGCTGAGCGAAGGAGGGAAGTAAACAGAGATATGTCGTATTTTGGCGTCAAGAGAAATAAGAGATAGGCCAAATGATTTAACGCATGAAGTTGAAACTTTTTTTGAAATGAATTTGTGTAAATTTACATTCTTTTCTCAATTTAATTAAAAAATAAAAAAAGAATTAAGTCATTAACTCATAGTTTGTTATACTTTTTGATTAAAACTCAAAAACATACCATGTGGTTTTGATTTTTTTCAAAAACATTCATGTTAAATTTCTTTTCCAAAAACATATGTATGTGGTTTCAAAAAGTTAGCAAAAATTGATTATCAAAATTGTGAAATACATTTGGAAGGATAATCATGTTCATATTAAGTGAAATATTTATAAAGTCTTTTATAAAAAAAAATATAATACACATTCGTGATAAATTGTTTAATTTTTTTAGAACTACAAATATTTATAATATTTCAAAAATGTTAAATTTTTTATAAATTATTATAAAATGAAACATTTTAATAACATATTTAAATCCTGATAAATAATCGACAAATAATCTAATTAAAATAAAGAAATGTTGAATTTATTGAAACTATTAGTATAACATAAACAAAACCACATATTTTTAAAAATATACATCAAATTTAATATGTTTTTGTTAACTTTCGAAAAAAAAATTCACACAAACATTTTCGTAAAAGTTGAACCAATAGGATATGTTTTTTCAAGTTTATCCTAACTTAAATATTCATAAGATTCAAATAGGAAATATAAATATAAAATCTTATAAAAGAATATAATTAGTGATTAACTATAAATAACAATGTACGCAAAAAAAAAATTGATTGTTTGGAAATTCTTTTTCTAAGATTCTGTTTGAAAAGTTTTGTCTAGAAGTTCTTCTTAAGCAGCAGATTTTAATTTTTGAGAAAATAGATTTAACAATTCCTAAGCTATTAATACGAAAAATTAAAATGTAATACTAAAAGTCAATATAAAAATGTTTGTAAAACTAATTTTAAAGAACAACTATTGTGACAAACAATTCCAAATTATCTTTCTTACTATTCAGATTCATAGTTCACATAACCTTTTGGCATTAGGAACCTGTAATCAATGAATCGGAATGTCAAATTTGTTATCATGGAAAAAATTGTATTATTAATAGAAATTCAAATTGTTATAGTTTTTAGTTAAGTGATACATTGACTAATTTGGATGAAGATGGTAATTTGAGAGATTGTTAACGGTGTTGAATGAGAGAGAACTTTTCACCATGACTTCCCAAAAACCACAAAACCCAGAAAATCCTTCTTCTACTTCATCTCCTACTATTGT
>CAOJBJ010143238.1:0-22689 GCA_948291685.1 Euphorbia celastroides
TAATTATTCCTTTATTTCAAGAAAGAATCAATATTTTACTAAAATTTATATGATCACGAAACGATTCTGTCTGGTAACGGATTCAAGACAAAGTCTCTGTCATATCTATCCATTTTACATTCATTTTTTAATCCTGTATTAATCGATAAAACATAGTTGTTTGTTTATAAACCGAATCAGATCACTCTGAACCATAAGAGCTGACGAACTAATCAATTGCCAAATGCCGGTTCAATATATTAGATGAAACTTTAACGGTTTCCTTTTATCTTATTTTAAAATAAAGTAAAAAAGAAACCACGTAATCATTTACTTTTTCTCTTTCTTTCTCAAATTAAAAACTCTATAACCCCTAATTTTTTCTTTTTTCAATTCTTCCCAGCTTAAATATGTAAAGAATTTGTTTTCACTGGACTCATTAATAAGCTTGGATCTTTTCTAAAAACGCACAATAACCTTTTGATAAAAGGTTTATTTTTAAAAGAATTTGATTTAAATTTTCAAATATTATGTTGAACTGCTGTGAACTAAAAACTTTAAAGATATGTTCAGTATAATTTGGTAACATTAGTAAATTCATGTAGATGTATTACGAAAAAAACGTTGTGCTTGGATACAGATAGTAGCTGCCACGTGCCAGTTATTTTTCCTACCTCTCCAATCTATATAACTAAGAGTGCTTTAAATATAGGGATAACTTAAAAAAAATCTTTGATATTTTAAATTTAAATAAAAAATCCCTGATATTTAAAATCAAATAAAAGACTCTCTGATGTTTGTTTCCATTAGTAAGATAAGGATTTTCCATCCAACTAGTGTTAACTGTTGATGTGGCATAAGAGTATTTTTGTACAAATCCTTTTTAATAAACCCTAACCCATATTTAAACCCATTTACCCACCAAAATAACTCAAATACCCAATCCTAAATGTTGTCCCCTAACCACAAAAATCCCTTACCGCCGTTCTCCTCTCTTTCCTCTGTCGCTGCCACCTGCTCCACTGCTACCGGCGTGATTCCCCGGCAAATGACCGCCACTAACCGCTCTCCTCCCTCGTTCTCTTTGTCCCCTTCTTCTCCGACCACACACCTTAAAAACCGATGCGAGGAAATCAAACACCGGGAAAATCATGAATCCTAAACTCGAAATTGACTGTCGGAAAAAACCTAGATTTGTCCCGTAAAACGTCGAGGAAATCTCACCCTGGTAAAACCTGACGAAAAACTGAAACCGTCGACGGCGAAACAAGCAAATCTAAGGATTGTTTTTCATTACGTTTTAGATATGAGAGAGGCGAGATCCAACGACGGCTGCGAGATTCGGCGGTTTCAGATCGACTTGCAGTGGCGGCTGCGATATTCGGAGCGGGCTCAAATAGAATTTCGGGCAGCAGTTGCGAGATCAGGCGGTTTCACCAGAGTTTTTAGCGCTGTCACCGGAATCGCGATTTTCCGGCCACGATGCCGGTGACGGCGCCGACAGATATTTGGTTTGGGTTAGGGTTGGATATGGGTTAGGGTTTTGGTGAAGATTTGGGTTATTGGGTCAAAGTTTATGGGTAAATGGATTTTTGGGTTAGAAAAGTTGGTTTGGACAAAATTGTCCCTGCCACATCAGCATTTTTTAACACTGTTAACTGAATATCCTCATTTTGCTAACGGGGACGAACATTAGAGGATCTTTTACTTGATTTTAAACATCGGGGAGTTTTTTTCTTAAATTTAAAATATCAGAAATTTTTTAAAATTATCCCCTAAATATATAATTCAGCTTGCCGACTAAAAAACTATTTAGTTGACTACTCCTTTTTTATTAGTCCATGATATAATATACAGCGTTCCTTAAATAAAATTCATCCTATAGGCAATTGTCAATTTCTAATTTTCTTTTACCTGATTCTTCTTCTTTTCCATTTTTTTTTTTTTTTTGGTTTTTTTGTGAGTTGGCCAAGTATCGATTAATAGCGAAATTACTTGGCATTACTTTAAATGACGGCGTTATTAATTCTGTTGTTATCACTTATCACACAAATTTGGCCGCAGCATCACCTTTTTTTTTTAAAAGCCCGCAGCATCATTGATATATTTTATTGTAATGTTTCTTTATTTGATATGTTTGACTCTATAGCACATTGCAATTTATTAAGTCTAATTTTTGTTGTGGTTGCTGATATCGTAGTCGTTATTGTTTATTATTATTATTATTATTATTATTATTATTATTATTATTATTATTATTATTATTGTTGTTGTTGTTGTTGTTGTTGTTGTTGTTGTTGTTGTTGTTGAACTTATTATTAATTGTTGTTATATAAGTTTGTTGGAATTTATTGGAACTGAACTGAACTGAACTTATTGAAACTTATTGAAGCTGAACTGAACTGAACTTATTTTCCTTATTTTAAGTTCAAAAGAACAGGGCCTAAGTATATTTGTTGGGTGCGGGAGGAAAGTTTGACTGCTAAATTCTTAACAAGATTATAATTGCAAATAATAAAAAACTTTTTAGAACAGTTTTGGAAAACAATATAAATGTGTCTAAGTATTTATTACAAATCATTTGCTAAGTTAAAAGATTGATGAATAAGGCAGTGATAATTCATTTTAAAAACAGACTTTATTCACAAATTATATATTTTTTTAACGCAATAAAGACCATGCTTTAAAACATACAATAATTCCCTAGTAACTTTCAATCACAAAAAACATGTTGTTTCTGTCAAGCAATAGTCTTTCATAAATATATTGATAAATCAAATTTTGCTTATGTTCTTTCCCTTTTGATAACAAGGAAACATACAATGGAGAACCAAAAGTTTATATAAAACAATATAATATTCTTTATCGTTCTAGATTTTGATTAACAATCACAAAACAAAAACCGTTGTTATACTCTTCTTAGTCTTCTATATCACATGATGCGTGCAAAATTGAATGGCTACCTAACTTGGGAAGTGCCAACTCAAACTCGATGTCGTTTTGCCAATCACAACTATTGAAATGGGAATTTCAAATCTCAAAAGCAGTAAACAACATACGTAGTCTGTGTGCCTAGTAAACAACATATTCCCATTAAGTATTTGTTTCTTTCTTACCACCACTTCTCCATTGACTAGATCAAACACATGTGAGTAGTTAAGCGTATAAATTTTGTGGTTAAATACATCATTCGCATCCTATCTCATCACAAATAGATTGATGGTGTCATGAATTTTGAGAAAATCTTTACTACCTCCTTTAATTTACAAGTTACACCGATATGCTCCGTTTATCTTGAAAGAAAATATTACTTTTTTCTCATAGTCGAGTATCAACTTTCGTCGAAGAAAAGAAAATAACATTTTCTAAAAATCAAGTCAACCAAAATTTAACATGGAGCGTATAGAGGTGAATTTGTGCAATTTTCGAACCTGAAGGTGGCAAACTAGTGGATTTTTACAAGATTAGGAAATAGTCACAATATTTTCAAAGTCCACGGGAGTAATATACTAATTCCGGCTAACCGCTACCTTGGAAATTGTTACACAAATCAAAATTCAACAACTCAAGGTCAAAGTCTCAAGAATTCAGAATTTGCAGCAGGTTAATTCTCCAAGAAAGAGAAGCCTCCAATAAAAAGTTATCGTTGTGAGTAACAGGCAGAATTCTCTAACTTTTAACTAGAGAATTTCTAAACGGTCTGAAAACAACGGTAATATTTCTTCTGGCTATAAAAGGAGAATCAAAGACGAAGAAGATATAAAGAAATTTCTGCAAAGTCAAAACTCTGCTCAAATCTCGTTCAAACGCAAAATTTCTGCCAATTCTCCAAAGCATTCTTATTTGAGAGAAAAACTAGCAACAGTTAGAAATTTAATCAGTTGTAATCTCTTTTCACATTTTGTGAGGAGAAGAGTTAAAATTCATTTGTAAAACTGAGTGAACTGTTGAAGAGGGTATCCAACGGTTGAGTTAGAGAATATGAGAAAGAAGAGTGTACTCATTCTCTGGAAAACTCTGTAAGAAGGCTTCTCCGCCAATAAGGAGACACTAGTGGATTAAAGCTCAGAAAAGGTATCTGGGGACTGGAGTAGGCACAAGCTGCTGAACTAGGATAAAATCTCGCTGGTGATATTTACTTACTTTGCTTTTCATCTAACTCTGGTTACATTCAGCAACGCTGATATACCAGTACACTCATACATTTATACGCATATAAACTGACTGATAAGCCCGCTGAGAAAAAGTATCAGCGCGTACATTGTTAAGCTTGCTGAGACAACCTCTCAACGCGTGTATCAACATCAGCCGCAACCAGTCTTCGCTGATCAGAGGGACATTTTCAAAGAAATCTAAAAGGACTTAATCAATTCATTTTTTTTAACCAAAAGTCATTCATCCTCCCTCTAACACGTGTTATTTAGATCAAAGGAACCAACAAGTGGTATCAGAACAATACCTCAACTATCAACTTCACCATTGAAAGCTAAAAGATCTCATGGTAAATAACAATATTAGAAGAAGCATCCCTGGTGGTGGCTTCGCTGAGATATTGCCTGAAGGCAATTCTATCAGCAGACCACCATTGTTCTTTGGGAGCAACTATCCATTCTAGAAGATAAGGATGATTAACTTCATCAAGTCCCAGAACATGCATGTGTGGAAATCAATCGTAAATGGATCTTTCATTCCAACCAAAACGGTTGAAGGAGTTGAAGTCCTCAAGGAAGAAGCTGAATATACTGAGGCTGACTTGGATAAATTACAGATTGATGATTATGTCATATATATGTTGCATTGTGCTGTAGATGCTTCTGAGTACAACAGGATTTTATAGGATTTTCAGTTGTTGTGATTGTCTGATGAACATCCTTGTACTTGATCAATTGGCAGTGTAGTCCATGCGCTTTGCCATTTGCTGGAGGGTAACTTTATATCACTGTCAGGTTGCTGTTTTTGTCTCCTATTCATTAAACGTTCCGATAGTTGGTGAAGCGCATTTAATGCTTGTTGGAGACCGGTGTAGATCTTCTTCATCACACTTAGACATTTTGAATTTGTTTATGACCGAATCCATCTTTGTCCACGTGGATTCCGGATTTCCTCCCTTTACTGTCTTCCGGAATATCCTGATCCGGACCTTTCTTTTTGCACTTTGACTTCTCGGATTTTGTCGCTACTTTTGACTTCGAATTTTATTTATCTTCAAACCTTCTTCGAAGTAGGGCGGATCTTTAACTTGACGAATCTTCTAGCTTTAACGAACCATTTCCAAAATAATTAAATGATGAAACGGATCTGTTCATTTTAATTGTCTATGCATGCACAGTAGTGCTGAAGTTTGAGGGTTCATCTTCTTTAATTAGTATAAAAAAATTTAAAATACTTAAACTCAATTTAATACTAATAATTTTTATAAAAAAAAATTAATACTAATAATGTAGTTCTCATGCGATGCATAAACAAAATAATTGTATCAAATTCAATTATTTCTTTACTTTTATTAATATATAAATTTTCTCATATATCTTCTTTTTCAAAATTGTTTTGAGACAAAATTGAGAAATAGATATCAACAATATGGTTTTGGTTAGTCAGTATTGATTGAGGAAAAGTTTATAAACAATGTTAAGCATATTTTTTATGTAATCATTAATGGAGCCTAGTTTTACTAAATTCCACGTAAGCAAGAGAATGGATAATAAAGAATAAGAAAGAAAAGTTCACAAGGAATTAATTTGATCCAAATGTCGTAAAAGAATGATGGTAGACCCATAAAATGCTCTGCAATAAAAGTTGTATGATAGCTTACCTTTAGCTGTCACCAGCAATTAGCTTATATAATTTTACAGATCATTTTAAGGGAATTAGTTGTAAAATACCTAAAACTAATAGGAGAATTTTATGAATGGACTAGAGCTTAAAAAGTGAAATCCAACTTATCAAAATAAAGTTAAAATATACCATAATGCTTAAATTTGACACTTTTTGTTGCTTAAGAGTATGAACTTTTATAGGTATTTTTAAGGCCCTTGCATTTGGTATAAAATTAATTTACAAACCCTCACAAGATTATTTGAGAGGAATTAGAGGTTTATTTGTGTCCAGGTTAACTCGAAAGTACATTCAAAGTTGGCCCGTGAAATGTGTTTTGTTTTGACGTGGTTTGAATATTCATTTGTGCCAAGTTTGGCAGCTCAGAATATGTGCAAAGTTGAGGAAATTTGAAGGTTCATGTCGAAACTAGAGCAAGCAAATGGTAAAAACTGTGAGATATAGGTGGCTCATAATGTATTTTGCTTTAAAAAAAGATACTTCCACCAATTTCCATATAACTTGAACGGATAACATTTTATGTCAAGAGAAGAGTTTTAATGATCGATGCTATGTTCTCTTTAATTTCTAAAATTTGAACTAAACTTAGGCTCTATTTTTTAGATTGAATGGAACTGAATTAAACTGAAACTTAATGGTGACAGAATGAAATTTATTGATCCAAAACTTAATGTAAACTTAATAAAACTAATTGCAACTTAGTGATGTTAAAAATTAGACTCAAATGATTCAAAATTTAATAAGATTTATTCTAATTAAAAATTTGTTGAAATTAAATTAACCGAAAACAAGTTATTTAAAACTTAGTGGAAACTTAATGAATCTAAACTAAACTGAATAAAAAATAAGTTGAAAAGAAGAAGGCTTTAATGTAACTGAATTGAAATTAAATAAATTGAATTGAACAAGTCTCAATTGATTGGAAACTAAAATTAGAAGTGGTAACATTAATCAAATTGAAATGAATATCATATTACATTATTATAACCATAGCTGATTGTGCCCAAAAAGCAAGACTTGAGTGGCAAGAAAGTGTTGCTTAATATCGTTACTAAACAAAGGAAAAAAGAGATTCTAAATTGTGGAAAAACTTAACAACTTTTCAAGCAAGATTTTAGCCATTCGCTAAGATTCTCACACAAGAATCTCCATCTCATGATTTGATTACATATATTATATACCTTAAGTAATTCCCTTTTAATTTGAAGACATAATGGTAGATTTACAAATACTCATGATGAGGGTAAAAAATAATTAACTTTTAGTACTGATTTTTACCTTTGTAAGACTTTACCACATTTTACCACACGCTAAATGATCGGTTTCGATTATCAGTGAAAATAAAAAGGGCTTTCACAATATGGTGGTAACTTTAATTATACTTTCTACATGTTTTTCTAAAACTTTAAACCTTTTCGATAATATTTTTGAAAAAAAATTGTGCAATCACATTTACATTAAAAGAAAAAATCTCACATCACTCATGTATATATAAACTCAAACTATACATCTCTAAAATTTCACATATATTGTTAACTACAAAACTAAGACTTTTGCCACGGTATATAGACCACTTTTTATCCAAAAGTTTGCAAAATATGTTTTGTTTGTAGTTGTATTCAAAGTTACAAACTTTAGTTCTAATGATGATTGAGTTATTTTACGATCCTTCATATTTGTTATTTTACTTTTTTCTCTTTAGTTTTTAATTTTGTATACTTTCTCTTTATGTAATGATATTAGAACCCGACATTTTTACATTAGCTTTCAAAAAAAAAGAAGCTATTCTAGTTAGTTTTTTAAGATAAAATGTCACAAACTCGTATCTGAATTCATATTATTTTGAGATACTTGTATTCAAATTGTTTGAACCCACTTCGGTCAGGATGAAATTGTGTTCTTTAACCCCACACATCTATTGTTTTGACGGAGCTATAACTTTGAAAACCATGATAATACTTATCGGGAAAGGGTATGTTGTTCATATTCACTTTCATGGCTTCCATTACAATTTTAGGATGTGACAAAAACATAGGAGAAACAAAAGAAAAAGCTGAAGAAAAAAATGAGAAATAAACTACGTGTCAATAGATTAATTAGAGGAAACGTAAGAATACAGTAGCCATGTTCATCTTTAATGCTTGAAATTGAACCCGTCAACCAATTCCTGGTCAAATACATTCCGCCTCCTAACTTGATCTAAAATAGCTCTCACTCTCTTGAACTTTCAAAATTTTCTCTCATTCTTGTAAACTTTGTAAAAAATACCACTTACCAAAATGCATCATTTTACCCGTCTAGACGCCATATGCCAGCTTCAGATTGGCTTGACTTTCAACAATATCATCAATAAGAACTTGACACATGGAATTCCAAGATTTAAATATTCATTTTACATAAATTTATAGACGTAACAGGTTATTAGGAACAAGTTAAGGAAGGTAAGAGAAGTGACTAATGTATCACAAAAAGGTGATAATAAATCTCTTGATACAATTTAATTTACTTTTTCATGTTCGAATGTGCTTATGTTTCATTAAGATATGTACATATGTAATTGATGTCGGTAGGATCAACCATTTTTTTTTCATAGAATTAGGATCACACCATCAATCATATTCGTATTCGTTCGTTTGTTTCTGTGGACCCCATAAATGACGTGGCATGCCTTGCCCAAACATGCTAATCTTGTTGGCCCCTTCATCACATGAAAAATAGTATATCAGACGTTCATTGTTTAAACAAGCAACAGATTCAATCATGCTTTAAACCTTCAAGTTTAAGTTGGGTTTGTAAAACTAATGTAAATTTAAGTATTTGAATTTCTATAAACTATGTTTCCGTTTTGAACATAACACCTTGCAAAAACTGATTAAAAACTTTACAACAAAAATATTAATCAAATCAGGTCTGATCCGAACACTTTTAAAGCTCTAGGCAAAGTGGGAAAAAAAATTAAAGTGGGCTCCCAATTTATAACAATTAAAAAATTATAATTTTCTTTAGGATTATAATGGGCAAATCTCAAGAATACGACAAAAATGACCCAATGTAAGTTCCCTGCATACTTTGGGCCATTTTTGTCGTATTCTTGAGATTTGCCCAAAAAAAATTATTCTACATTTGTAAAATAAAATATTCTACAAATTAATTAAACAAAAATCTATCAAAAAATGCTAATATTTTAGTTGTAGCTTAAAATATCAACACTTATTATATTAGAGAAGGAAAAATGCAAAAGCTAATATAGAACCAATAATTGAAAGAATTATTAAGTTATAGATAATTATAGAGTATGGAGTAGTTATAGTTGACAGGCATGTCGACACAAATAATGGGATATGGAATTCGGTGAAAACAAGTCAAAGTAGTAGTTGTTGGGACAAAAATTTGAAGTGGATACATGTGTAAGCTAAGAGAAACTAGTCAAATTAAGATAATTAATCCATATTATAAAATGTAATTATGCATACACAGTGCTTTTACGAGTGAGTTTGGTGGCGTTGTTTTTTTTTACACTCGTCTAAAAAGTTACTTTTTCTTTAACTAACATATTTGTATTTGAAAAAACAACATTAAACTGATTGTAATTATTACCTGTAATAATACATATCAACCCTCAAGTCTTAAGAATATTTTGTTTCCACTTAAGCATACGGTATGCTCTAGTGAGTGCTAAACCTTGATTCTAATACTATTCTTTACGTATTAGAAATTCCGTTATATTGACATCAAAATTATATGACGATAAATTTCACACTGTTTTCAATCAATAACCTTAAAGTAATAGCTTATTGTTCCATTCGATAGTATATTAAGTTATATTAGAGTCTTCTTATCCACTACCTGAATCCAAACGGTTTAGAAAAAAGCCCAATCGAAGGACCAGATATTCTCCGGCCCAAATGATGGATGGAACTAAAATAAAAAAGCCATATAACTATTTGGAAGGTATTGTATTATATTGTCTAATAATAAAAATTAGGCACATTCTATGGTGACTTTGTTTTTGTTTTACTTTGTCACCATCATCATTGGATTGGATTTCATCCACTAATCCAATGGTGATGAAAGGCAAAATAATGGTAACTTTGAAAAAAACAAAGTCACCATAACATACACCAAAATGTTTTTTCTATCCCATAGTGTTTAGTTTGTGGGAACCATTTTCAGTAAAAATATATTTCGACTAGGATAAAAGTTTCACAGAATACAGCAAAACAGTTGAGTCATATAAACAATTTTTCCTTTATATATATAAATGGTCTCTCGGAACCATAAGGTAGCCAGTTTGTTTCTATCATATCATATACATGTACTATCCTCGGATGATTCGTAACCAAAATTTAGACATATAATAGATAGTGGAGCTCATTATCGGATTCCTAAAGAGTAATGCACCCGTTTCCACTACAAAGGAAAAGAGTTTCATGGTCAAGATGTTAAGAAAGAGCTAGTCTTCCACTAAAAACAAGCTGTAATGCAATTCCCAAGAATTTTACAATCCCCAAGCAAGAGAGAAAACCAATGAGACATATAATCAAACATTTTAAGAAAAATACATTGCCTCTCATTGAAAATGTGAAACCACATTGATAGAGTTACGCCTTTTCTAACTTATCAATGTGTGTGATAGACCCATCCTTATATGGTTTGATTTCTGAAAGACAAAAGGTAAAAAAATCAACCACTAACTCGGAAAATGGCATAACATAGTACTTAATTAGTAAAATTAAGGTAAAATAGCTACCAAAAACATCTCAAGAAAACAATGATAAAAATTGAACAAGAGATTATCTTCATCAACAAAATCTCTCCGAACATATCGCTCTAAATTCAAATGCCTTGGAAGCATATTACTGTAATACAGTAACGTGGTGAAAGATGCTGTCGGCTGTGACACTAGCGAAACCACCAGCCGCAGCAATGGCCTTAACATCAAAGACTGGTTGACAATTAACAAATTTGTCTGAAATTATCAACAAAATTAAGACAAAGAAAGTGGGATTTTAGCATACTTACCATGATTTGAATTGGAGAATTATGACCAAAAAACCAGTTGTGGCATAGTGTGTTTGGGTTATTTTGTTTAACTAACTAACAATCCTTGAATTGGAGTTGAAATGGTATTGAGAATTCAGACCTGACATTCAAATACTAAGAAAGCAAGTGCAACTGAGAAACCTAAGTGAAAGTGTTGGGCTTTGATGTTGTCAACATTGGGTCCATCGCTACGCAACAAAATTACAACTGCTCTACAATCTAATTATTTGACAGCAAAGCAAAAACCAAAGGAGTTAAGGGTGCACATGTCTTTCATTTGTTTCATATTTTGCTGATTCAAGTAGTGGTGAAATTAGTGGCAAAAATTTAAGTCTAGTAGTAGATACTGAAGATGTGATTTTAGAAAACTTTGACATAGATTCGAGTTTGTATTGGAGTGGGGTGAGATAGAAGTTTTTCTTTATAATACTGTAAATTCAAATGAGACAAAAAAAAAGGATAAAACGACTAAACATCAGATAATGCTTACTTGGGAGCTTTTCGTTTCGAAATCAAATCCTTGAAAATGCTTGGGAACTGCGCAGTATTACAAGTGATTAAACAATATACTAGAAACTCTAAGTCTAGTAGTTGAAACTGAAGTTGCGATTCTAAAATTTTTTAACATAAATTCGAGTATGCATTTAAGTTGAGCAAGATTAAGTTTTTCTTTATAAGACTGTAAATTCAAATGAGATAAATTAAAAAGAAGGATAAAACGACTAGATATCAAAGTATTCTTACTTTGGAATTTTTTTTCGAACTTCAAATTCTTGAAAATGCTTGGGAGCTAGGCGGGAGATATTAGTATAAGTGACCAAACAATAAACTAGAATACTCCAACCTAGAGAAAGTGCTTATAAGAACATATTAATGCTATGAAACTATAATCACTTGTTCACCAAGTAAAATTAGGTAAATTAATTATAAGAAAATCTTTGTGCTTCCCCTCCACGAAATTTTTCTTTTGTATATTGATGAAAATCAATCATCACTCTTTCCTTGTTCTGGCGCACTAAATAAGCCATTTTATTTTAGATTACAATTCCAAATTTGAGTATAGATGTATACAGAATTGAATAAAGATGTATTTATTCTAAAAGAATTGACCCCAATAAATTTCATGTACACGATTATTTAACTTTTTTTTTCTAGAACATGAGTATTCAAATAATTTAAGAATCAACACAAGTTAGTGCTGCTCATGTTTTTTAATCTACTTAAGCATGTGTACGATTCCAATAGCCGAGAAGTTTGAAAGTGCTAGAGATAGAAAATACAATACTCTAGAGGGGGTGAATAGAGTATGCCAAACAACCGTTAAAATAAAAACTGCTTTCGAAGCATTGGATGATGTTTCAAGGCCTTGAAACAGACTGTCAAGTCATTAAAACTGTAATACAAGTAAATATAAAAGTAAAGCAGAAAAACAATAAAGAACAGCGAATTGTTCCGAAGTTCGGTCCCTAAATAAACCTACTCTCCGCCTAGGGTCGCTTAAACCCGTAGGATTTACGCGTTCTTTGATTTATATCTCTTTTAGGATCCTAGTACATCCTTAGAAGAGGTAACCTTTACTTCTAACCCGAGCTAACCCCGCTACTATACTAGTCACAACCCAGTTCCCGATATAAGGTTAAATGCTCCGCCTCTGTTGTCCTCACAATTAATGGTCGAGTATCTCAATATACTCTAGGTCAATTCTATCTTTCACAAATGATAACAACAATTATAACAATAAGAGAGATGAATAAACAAGTATGAATATATGAAGGTTGAAGCTCGGTGTTCTTCGTAAAGATGGCTGCAATTTCTTGATCTTTTTCTATGTGTTTGTGCTCTGTTTTTTCGTCACAATTGCAGCAGCTCTCATCTTGAATAAATATGCTAGAATCACTTCAATTAGCCGTTAGAATATCTTCTAGCCGTTGGAGATTTGATTCTCGGTATTTAAGAGATGATTTAAAGGCTGAATTAAGTCTGATTTTATTCCCAAATCTCAGCTGCAAATATCCTTGCATATCTCATAAAATCAAATCAAATATCTCACAATATCTTTGAAAAGATAATGACAATTAAATAAGAGATAAATAAGAGATATATTTCCTAATCTTGGAAAGATATGATATGCAAATATCTCAACAATACCAATAATATTCCTGCAGAAAATCATTAGTAATAATATCCATTTGATTTTGTTCTTCATCATCAATATAAGAGCTAACAAAGTTAACTCAATTGTTTTCTACGTGTCGACAAAACTAGACAACATCTCTCCTTTTTTTAATGAAGTTTGAAATGGAAGTAGATATTGAAGTAAAAAATGAAGGAACAAAAATTGACGCGCTGACATAAATATTATTGTATTAATTTCTTTCCGACAAGAACAAATTTCAGCTATAATATAATAACAAGTGAGGTTGTTCCTAACATTAAATTTCACAAAGATATATGCAATTCATGAATCCACGAAGTGACAATTGTTCATTTCAGTTGATATTCTTATTGTGTCGGTAACAGGAAATAAGCCTAGGGAAAGAATGATGCTATTTAGTTAGCAAAGATTGAAGGGCAGTGTTCTTCTAATAAGAAAAAATAGATTGAAGAGTGAAGACCTAATTGAGTCAAGCAGTTAACTCCTAATTAGAGTTAGGAGTGGCTGACCCAGGTGATAGTCAAGCAAACTCATATCAAAATATATATGGCGATGTCCATTTAGAGCGGTCCTAAAATATATGATCGAACTACGTTCATCTTAGAGTCATCAATCGAAGCAATCACCCCAATTCTCATCCATCCGTCGCATTCGACTCTCAATGGCGTACTTCCGCTGCCTCGCAAATCTCCTTACCCCTTCAGTTGGATTCAATCGCTATAGCACCGTATCAGCAATTTTGTGCAACAGAGGGGTTTTGTACTCTAGTAACATATTTTTTAACCTTTTTTATTCCTAATCACACTACAATTCAATTAACGCTGTTATCTCCTATTTTTTATTTTCTTTTCTAATCACGACAAAACTTTCTTCCTGCGTTTTGGTTTTTCTATTGAATTCTCCCATTGAATCCAGTTCCGTAAACATTTAATTTTCCATTGTTGAAAGGTTAAATATTGCAACCACACTTATCGATCTTGCGCGAAGAGCTGTCAAATTACAATTATTCTGTAAGCCATGAAAATCAGAGTTTGAGTGAGAGTTCAATGAAAGATGAAATTCAAGATTCATCGAATGAGACAAAATCAATGAAACTTTTATTATGCTCTTGTTAATCCTATATTGCAATAATGTATATAGTCGTTGAATGACAGTAAAACATGCCATATATACAATAATGTAAAAGATGTCGCATAGAAGTAGGAAATTATTTCATGAATCTGTTTCAGTAGGAAGTAGGAAATTGTTGAGCATTATGTAAAGAAATTACACAATTGAACTACGGCTTTGTACGGTTTTAGTTTTATATATCAATGTTTTGCTTATATTGCATCTAGTTATGCATTCTTCAAAAATATGAGATCTTCATAACTCTCATAGAAATTATATTTTGAGCAAAGTACCAACAATTCAAAAGACTTCAACTGTAAATGCAATAGCCTTTATGAGCCTTGAACTCGCCATCTGCTTGAATCGGCGTTGTACCATCGGAAACTTTAGGCTTGGAAATTTCCTTCGGCAGTATGACTTCAAGTAACTTTAAACGCACAAGTGTGTCCAACTTTTTCATAAAGGCTGTCTGCTGCTCCCCTGCTAATCAATGTGCCTATATCTTCAATACACTGATAAGATCCAGTAAGGTGGACTTCTATAGCGTTGTAAGCCCTATTGCATGAAAAACAATCAATCTGCAGCTTGAATAAACATGTTTCATGGCTAGACAAAGTTTACTGGAGTTGCAGACAATTGTATTAATAGAACCTGAACAAAAAAAAATATACATATTTTAGACATTCACAGGCAAACAAGGAAAAAACCAATTATAAGTGATATCAATGTGGAGCAACATAGGATGGTGATGTGAATGAAAGGGAAAGATAGATTTCAACTTCAAAGTCCATGAACAGATATATGACTCGAATAAATATGAGTGCCAAACATAGGTTCAGATGACTTCCATGGGATTGTCAACCAATCAAATGTAAATTTTTTTGTAGCCTAATTATAAGCAAACATTTATACTGCATATTACATTATCCTTTTCTACCTTCTCATTAGAACAAATTCAAAATTCTCAATACTTAAAGAACTAGAAAAACTCATTATATTCACATTAGAATAAAATATAGGGATAACTTCAAAAATCCTCGTGACAGCAAAATTTTACTCACAATTAGGCGGAAGCTATTTTTACTAAAAAAAATAAAATATTTTTTATTTTCTAATGCACGGAAATTATAATAAATTCAGCGTAAGAGGCACGCATACCGAAGATCACACTGGTCAAAGGTGTAAGCGTAAACCATATCACGTGTCCATCCATCTCGCCGTATATTTATAATTCAGCAATGCCTTTCTCCCGCGAGATAATAGACGAATTAGGGTTCGGTCGATCTTCTTCTCCTTTCCGCTTTCTCTAATTTCCAAATCGCACTCTTATCCCTGAGCTGCAGCTATGTCTTCCAAGCAAGGTAATTTCGCCACTCCCTTGATTATTTCTACCATCTATTTTGAGGGCAAAACCCTGATTTGTTCTTATTTGATTCGATTTTTCATTCCGCAATCCCCATATTCTCAGGTGGAAAAGCAAAGCCTTTGAAGCAACCCAAGGTTGCAAAGAAAGAATACGACGAGGTATTATTGAATTTGCTAAAATAAATCGACTTCTCAAAATTTGACGTTTTTTTATCGTCTCTAGTTTTAGATCTTCTATACTTCGTAACGTTTTGCCTTTTCCGACCTGTTTTCAAGCAGCATCGTCATGTGGCTTTTCTCCTGTTAAATTATGCTTTGTGAATAGTTGACCAGGGTAGTTCTTGCAATTTTCTCCTTTAATTGTCGGATGTATTATTATGGAGCTTTTTTGCTTATGTTGATACTCTGAGGGAACTTTTCAATTTTTTTTGGTTTGATTCACTGGTTTTTGTGATAATGAAATCGAAATCTAAAATGATGAGTCAAGGCTTGAACTATGGGTATACAGCGTATTGTTGGATCTGGTTCCTACTGCAAGTGATTCAGTATCACTGTGATGATCTCTGGACTCTCATGCTGTAATAAAGGACTGAATCAGTTGAATTGTAATGGCAGCTCTTTGCAATATTTGGTGTCTAAAAGAGAATCTTTTTTCTGCTGTGGAGTTTTTTATGTTAGTTGTCGTTGATATGGAATCCTTTTGGTTATGCAGGACGATCTTGCCAACATTCAGAAAAAGAAAGAAGAGGAAAAGGCGCTGAAGGAGCTAAGAGCCAAAGCACAGAAAGGACCAGTTGGAGGTGCTGGCCTTAAGAAGAGTGGAAAGAAATGAGTATTCTAAATCAAATACCGAAAAAGAAACAATTATAATTATTGATGATTTGCTGTAAAAGATCATCACTTCTGATTAGTATGGCCATCTTTTCCTCTGCTTAACATGATCTGGTACTATTATGTGAAGCCTTATCGAATTGAGTTACTGTGATAATGTGTGAAATTGAATAAATCTGTGTGCCTCCTTGTTATTGTGCTTTTTCAAAACTATGATCATTTCCCACCCTGCTCTGTAGCCAAGATACATGTGATATTACCTATACTTGTGTCAACAGTCTATACCATGAATTACTTGGGTCTATTTGGGATTTCATTTTAGTTTGTCCCAAAAAGTTAATCTCAAAGATCATTAGATTTTCGTATTGTACAATACATTTTTCAAGACAGCAACTTAGGAATTCAATCTCATGTTTCTCAAGTTGGTCTCGGAATGATGTTTTCACATGGCATGTGTCCGTTGGGACGCAATTACCGGGATGTTTTGATTCTATGCAAGGAGTAGAACCTGTGTTGATAATGTGATTTCGTGTACAGTTATGGTATATATGATATCAACCTTGATTCTTGAGCTTTGTGATGCCTTACACCAAATTTTGCTTTGAATCATTTACTCGACTTATGAAGCTATATGCAACTCTACCTCTTGCGATGGACTTGGTAGAGAAAAGGATGTGGAGAATAAGACACATTTGAAACACGACCGTAAGGTTATCAAACAAACCTAGCGTAGAAGTAATTGGAGGTATAACGGTTCATTTGTCTCTTTAAAACTGGTAGAGTTCACATTCTTCCTCAGATGTCACTTTGTTCTTCATGTTATGGCCGTGATGAGAACAACAGGGTGAGCATATGGGAGAAAAATGGAAGTCTCTATTTCAATACATCTATATTGAGGGTCTATTCGGCATTGTTGTTAGAGCTGTTGTCCGTAAAAGTTGTTATCACAAACTTTTCATATAACATCATTTTTTATATTTTGACAGTGTATTTTGATTCTTTATATCAGAAAGTTGAGAACTGTCAAAACAGTTTTTCCAAAACTCTAATCTATTGCTTTTAGGAAAAGCTTTA
Source organism: Euphorbia celastroides (assembly GCA_948291685.1). Classification (NCBI taxonomy): domain Eukaryota; kingdom Viridiplantae; phylum Streptophyta; class Magnoliopsida; order Malpighiales; family Euphorbiaceae; genus Euphorbia; species Euphorbia celastroides. Next base: position 17,393 of record CAOJBJ010143238.1, read on the forward strand.
AAATGAAGCTTTCAGAAAAAACAGCTTGGAAAAGCAATCCGAAACAGAACCTGAGGGGTGTTTTGACTATGACCAAGCTTTAAATAACGGTATTTCGATGGAAATAAAACATAAATATTGTAGGAAAATTACATATAAAGTTAAGAAACAAGTATCTACAATAAATGAATTGCCATTTAGAATAGTATATAAAGTTCTGCACATAATTTGGCACACTTCCAAATGGTTACGTCAATGCAGACAAATCAGACTCCATGATAGCCACTCCATAACGTCATCCTGCCCAACACACATGGAAATTTCTATCTTTTTCTCCACAATCTCTCACAATAATAGCCACAAAACCTTAAATAAATTGGGTTCACCCCAATATTAAAATGATATACTAACCAGGTGGCTGAGTCACCGGAGCACTGATGAATCAATCAATTGGGTGCAATTGAAGCAATCAAACACTAGGCTCTCAGCACTGAATTATACAAATTACATCACATTGTTGGACACGTGTGCTCATCCTATTGCATCAAAAAGAAAGTTGTCCCAACTTAATTATAGGCACGAAATGTAATATATCCACCGGTGCCTTTTGTTTTCTTTCCTTCTAGATCAACCAAAAAACGTGCTCTTCCTCTTCCCTCTCTTCATCCAGAGATTAATCAGCCAAGCTTTCCACTAATAGATTGCTTTTCGTGACTTTTGACTCTATAAGGAAACTATAAGGGGTCTATAAGTTCCAAAATTTGGAAGATATTACGTGAACGGAACAACGATTTGTTTTTTTTTTCCCCATTTTGAAGATTTGGGACAAGATAAGAAAGGAAAAGGAGAATTGGGTTTGCCTTAGATTCAGAAAAAGATTCAAAATTTGGGGAATGCGATGGATTTTTGGCCGGAATTTCTTGCGAGCAGTTGGGGGAAAGAGTTTATTGCCGGGGGATTTGGTGGCATTGCAGGGATTATATCAGGGTATCCACTTGATACGCTGCGTATTAGGCAACAGCAGAATTCGAATTCCGGCTCGGCGTTGAGTATTCTCCGCCGTGTCGTCCGTACAGAAGGCCCGGCGGCGCTCTACAGTGGCATGGGCGCACCTTTAGCTTCTGTCACTTTTCAGGTGATTGATTAATATTTGTCATTTCAATGGCTTTCTTTTCTGGATCTTTTGTGTTTCAATAAGGTAGAAATTTGGGCGTGAATTGTAGGATGATGGTAACCTTATTATGAGTTTTGTTGTTACATAGAAACTCTCTTGTTCATTTCCAATTTTTGAGTTGATTTGGTTATACTTATTTTTTTAAAAAAAAATTACCTTGTATAAGCTTACATTAAATTGATTGAAAGGAGAATACTAATCCAATTCGAACCTAGAACCTCTGAATCAACAAATTTCATCTTAAACTCCAATCACAATCTGGTGCCACTTATTACTGTTTGGCTTTTGATGAATCGAGCCTATAAGTTAAATTATTAGTTGTTAGGTTTCGTTAATACAGTATTAGATGGCTGTAACTATACATTTAAGGTTAATCCAATAAAGTTTTTCATTCTGCAGTTTCGGAATCCTCTGTTCTAAGCTTTTTTGTGACTACTCGAACATTAAGAAAGAAATATTATGTAGGATATTGTTCAACCCAAATATGGTGTTCTAAGGAAACCTCGTGAGAGAAATTTTGATGGATATATCAATTTTGAACTAATATCTGTTATAGGATTCCAAGAAAAATGACGTAATGGTTATTGGGTTTATACTTTATAATATTAGCACTACTTATCTAGTACATTCTGCAGATTATAGATATAGATTATATTATAGGTCTTAAGTGGATATCCTTTTTTGTGTCTTTTACCTTTCAAAATTCAAATCTTTCTTTTTCCTCACTTTTATGAGGCCCTCTCCACCACTAAGGATTTGTTTTCTTAATATAACATTATCCATAGTCCAAAATTTAAACATATCACATAATTTCTCATAACTTATAATCTTAGTGGAAAACACTTTTGACATCAACAGTAACAATCACACTTATCCTCTTAAGCTAGCCTTACTTTATATTTTGATTCTTGATTAAAACCATTTTTTTTTCAAGTTCTCAATTTTTTCGGTTTTTACAGAATGCAATGGTGTTCCAAATATATGCCATCCTTTCGAGATCATTTAGCCCATCCGTTTCTCAAAACGACCCTCCATCATATCAAGGAGTAGCAATGGCGGGAGTTGGCACCGGAGCTTTACAGTCTCTAATGCTAACTCCAGTCGAGCTAGTCAAAATTCGGCTCCAACTACACGACCAAAAAGTGGACCACCACAAAGGCCCCATCGGCGTAGCCAAAACCATCATAAAAAACGAAGGCCTAAAAGGACTATACCGAGGCTTTGGCATCACAATCCTAAGAGATGCACCAGCCCACGGGTTCTACTTCTGGACCTATGAGTACATGAGAGAAAAACTCCACCCAGGCTGCAGAAAGACGGGCCAGGAGAGCCTTAGAACAATGCTGGTGGCTGGAGGGCTAGCCGGGGTGGCTAGTTGGGTCAGTTGCTACCCTTTGGATGTGATCAAAACAAGGCTTCAGGCTCAAAAATCGGGTCACCCGAGAAAGTATAGCGGGATTTTGGATTGCTTGAGGAAAAGTGTAGCAGAGGACGGTTACCATGTGCTTTGGAGGGGTCTAGGGACCGCTGTTACTAGAGCGTTTGTTGTGAATGGAGCGATTTTTTCAGCTTATGAAATTGCTCTGAGGTGTTTGTTCAGCAATGGAAGCATTCAAACAGAGAATACAATGTAGTATAAATGTATGATTTCAGCTAAGATGTTAATTGGTATTCTTAAATATTGTGAAATACTAATGATTCAATGAAGGGATAAAAGGTTTACCGTGATTCAATACAATGCTCATTACAATGAATAACTACACAAGAAGAAACAGGGAAAATGATTAGTATGGAACATTCAGTGTTTTCATTTTAATACCATGAGATTAATAAGAGAAGAAGTGTACTAAACAACACAAACACATTGAAGCCAAGTTGAATGTTATTACTACTTCATAGTTTTTGAGCCATTGAGTTGAACTATGAGTTGGATTTCTTTATTGAGCCTCAATTTCCCGCAGCTGGCCTGGACAATGGACATCAACTCTTTTGGGGCGAAAGGCTTGTATTATATAGTGGTACAATGCCAAACTAAATTTTTCTATATAAAACTTAAGTATAATATATTTCTGCTACCTTTTATAATCTCGTTCTATAGGATTCCATTGACACGGCAGTCTGCTCGCTTTTCTTTTTTCTTTTGGATGAATAACGAAATTGTTTTAGCTTGTTTTTCTTTTCAATATAACACATATTAGATTAATATGCAATATGTTGTAACTTTGTTAAATTTGATCCGTCTAAAATAATGTGAAGTTTGGTAGACTACGCTTGCTTTATGAATAAAGTTTGAGCCAGCCTATGAACAACTATATATTATTTGTTTTATAGTTTCATATCATGTATTGATTTTTTGTATTGCTTTATAGAAAGATTTTAATAATTTATCAACGAAATTATTAAAGGATGTAATTTGAATATATTTGATACATTTATTCAATTTATTGAAAAAATTATGGGTAAAAAACATATTTACCTAAGTAATAGAAGAGTATTTGTGTCCTACATTCTACAAATACAATGAGCAATCTTGAGAATAACCCATAAGTAAGGCCCGAGCCCAAATTTTGAAAGCATGGATTGGGATTAGCTTGAGTTAATGGTTTTTATGAAAAGGTTGGCCCAGGAATGGCCCGGTTGACAAACAAGTGTTGGAAAATATAGAGACTAGTATAGTACCTGTGCGATGCACTGAGAAATTTCAAACAACATATTTAATATGTATAATAAAAATAAAAATATATTATATTAAAGCTAAGAAAATATATTACATTGTGTGTCAAATTAAATTACGGAAGATTTCTTTGTACATAACATTTACAGCTTCATTTGTAACTTGTCCATCATCATCATAGATCAAAATTTTCAAAACCCTCTCTTTTTGTCACTTGTGATAAAGCAATATAAAGTTGTTCATGCATAAACACGGATCTTCTAAGAAATCAAAGGCGGAGTTGGGGGTGGACACAGGTAGGCAATTGCCCACCTAAATGATGAAAAATTCCATAGAAATAGGCTTATCTTGCCCCTGCTATTGAGCATCGCAGCTGCTGTACCAAATCTGAATTGTTAGGTTTTTCTTTCGTTGGAGAAGATGACTCTCTTTATATTAACATATTTTAATACACTTAATTGAAACTGTTTTGGGCTGAATTCGTAATTTAGCTACAAACTATTTGAAGGCCCAATTAAAGACACTCATCATATCATGCACGTATCATTTTCTTCTTATCTCGTCTTTCCCTATCTTTGTCTACAACCAATTATTATTTTCATTAGTTACTTTTCTTTTGATTAAATGCATAAATATCTTGCTGAATTATATTTTTTTATCAATCAGCCGATCAAACTTTTTAAAGTGACAAATAATCAGTTGAATTTTTCCAAATGTTCAACTAGTCATCTCAACTTGTTAAAAATCCAACAAATAACCTTTTTATGCTGACGTGACAAATTTTGAAAAGTCATATGTCACGTCAGCATTACAGGTTAGTTTTCTGATTTTTAAAAAATTGAGATGACTAGTTGAATATTTGGAAAAGTTCAGCTAGTTATTTGTCACCTTAAAAGATTTGACTGATTAGTTGATAAAAAAAATAATAATTTAAGGAGTTATTTATACATTTGACATTTTCCTTTTGAAGAATATTATTTTCTTTAGTCACTGACTAAGAATGAAGTAATCAATTTCATAAAAAAAAGGGAACGAAGCAATCAAACTTGCCATTTTTTTCACTTCAACTCACCGCAACCTGGCATATTTTTCCGTTCTGATTTTTCTATTTATGCTCAACAAACATGGCTAAAAGTATAATTTTCAGCTAGTATACTATATGCCAAGTTTAAATGTATGAACTACACCAAATTCAGCATTATAATGACAATCATTTTTCAATTACCATTCCAAAAGGTCAGTTATGTAATAAGTCAATATATTTTGTTTTTAATTTACTATTATTAGGACGTAACTTTTTAAAATAGTGGTTATGTATTATTATTGGTTGAATTTTTTTCATGGATATAATTTTTTGACATCGCCCTTTCGGTGCGTACATCCTGACACCGTCACTGTAAGAAATAATCCTACATGAGAAAGTGATTGCCCTTGACTTTTGTTGACAGTCATGACAAATGACAATGCAAG
>CAOJBJ010143501.1:0-21335 GCA_948291685.1 Euphorbia celastroides
TGTGATTGTGTATATGGTTACTTGTATTCATTGATTGTTTATATTCACTGAGTTGCGACTCATATAAATCGCAAATGATTTTCAGCTATTAGACATTGTAAATAAGGTTTTGCAGCTGAAGCTATGCAATGTAGATACCTATGGCAGAAAGGTCGGCGCTGAGTCCCATCTCACACTCTCTCCTTACTTACCCATCATATGCACTATATAATGTGGGGTTTTGGGTTAGACATGAACTGATATGTATTATATGACATGTTGTAGTTTTATAATTTTGGTATTGTAAAAGAATGATAAGTTATGTGTAATATATTAATAAGAGTTTTGTTTAAAAAATTTTTTGCAGAGTTTTCTATACTTATTAAAAAGGTATAAGAATATATAATGGTGTTACATCACTATATGACATATTTATGATCAAATAATAGTAAATGAACCATATTTTAATAAGAATTATTTTTTCAGTTACTTACTGGTGATATATTATTATCCTAATTGAAGCAATCTACGTATTAGATTTTGAAATTGAAAATTGATTGTGTACCTTGTGTTTCTATAAGAATAATAAAAAAACAAATCATACAGGATTACGGTTGGAAGCACAATAAAAGAACTCACAATGATTTCAGTGCAGTAGTGCGGTAAATAACTTTGTAATACTAGGGTAGTCCGGTTATGAGATTTGTAGGATTTATGTTTTAGTTTGAATATCTTAAATTTTTTATATTTATTAGTAATTTGGTTCGGTTCGGTTTGGATTTCGATTTTCTACAAATAACTAAAGTTTAAACCGAAATCCAAAATAGTAATCTTTTAAAAACCCAAACTAATTCGGTTCCCGAAAAAATCTAAAATGTACGCAATATGGTAAATTTGGGCTCACTTTCTAAACGCAGAAATTGATGACGTTTTAAGAATATATGGGGAAGAATCTATAAAGATGATAATAACATACATAGAGCTGACCCGATACCGAATTCTTCCCTCCCGCTTTGTTCTTCTGTCCTTTTTCTTTCTCAACCAAGAATTGGCTGCGTAGGTTTGATCTCCGATTGACCGCGTTGAACCTCCGGTAATTTCATCTCCTCGCCCTCGCTTTTTATTTTCTTGCTTAAATTTCGGTGTGGTTTCATCTTATTTGTCTCCGGACTAGCTGAGCTTCACGAATCCGGACTAGGGTTTATTTAGTTCATATACAGGCTATTTTATATGTTTGAGCTTGTGTTTTTTTCTCGTGCGCTCTGAGTTTTAGGCGTGTCTTAGCGCTTTTTTCTTGAGGAAATCCGAAGCAGACGGACTAGAATTGTTTTGAACTCGAGATAATTCGAGTATCGAAAAGTTATATATGCGTCAGTGAGTTTGTTATCAGTGCGGATTTTGTTAATTCTGATGATTTTAATTGGCACAATGATGCAAATAAGCATATTTGATTTGCCGTAGCCTTTTGGGTTCTTAATCCTGTCGAAGGCACCAGTTATTTCAACTAAGCACTGGCTGTTTCTTAGGCTTCATTGGTATCTGATTAGTGTATTCCTCTTGTAAGATAGTGACATAAAGTTTGCTTTCTCCAGAATTTTTGGAACAAGCTGGCTGGCTTAATTTTTGTTTGATCGATGATTTGATCTCTCTTTTTGTTAATGAGGCGATCACGAGTAACGGTTCTGAAACTTTTGAAGCCTATTATTATAAATTATTGTTATAATTAATGTCAAGTGGGTGATGTTTAAATTAATTTTTCTAATTGAGGTAACGGAATGAAGATACTTTGCCGAACTATTTTCTATGAAACCTACCCTGATTGGTATTCCTAAAAGATCCTATTCTATTCAGCCGATTGCTAACTTTGGATTTATTGTACTTTGACACGCTCTATAGGCAGGTTCTTTAGTATTTGAGGGGATGAGGAGACCATAATGTTAAGTTCAGGAAATAATTTGAGCCGCAGAGCTGTCACAGTGTCATCAGATATCCCTTCCTTGAAACAGTGTTTATCTTTGGATCAAATTGCGTTAGGAAATCAGAAATATCACTCTGGAGGGTTAAAGAAGGTTTTAGGTGAAACTCTTGGAAGTGCATCTGAGGACTATACTTTTGCAGTAGCCCATTCAAAGCCCCCCGTGGCAACTGAGGAAATCAAACATTTAAAAGCAAGTGTACAAGATAACTGTAGAAGAGCCAGGTATCCCAGTTAATAATTTATGCTGCAACAGCTTGTCATTGTATTATGGTTTGTCCATGCCAATCCTTGTGTCAATTTTCGGCAATTGTTTTCTTCAATGATCGAAGTTGAAGTTTGGCATGTACATTTTTCATTAAGTGGTTGAAAGTTTTGGATCCCATTAATTGTGGACCAAAAGAAAGTTCAATATGCATAACAATTTACAATTGAGATGGTCGAGACTGGGTAGTGTTCATGAATTTCATTAACGACAAAGTTGCATGACACGTCATTAGACTTGCCGAATTTTGGGATTGTTCTGTAATTTTCTTTCGGAGTATCGTGCATATTATGCCATTAGAATTTGGATAGCAGGGTTTCTCTATTTTGCTGTTGTATTCCTGAAAATAAATGACCTGGTGTCTTACTGATGAAGATGCTATCTATTTCTAACAGGGTTAGAGCAAATATGATGCATGATTCATTAGTAAATTTGGAGAAGTATAGAGAAGTGGTGGAGTCGAAAAAGCAGCAGCGGAATGAAATTCTGATGAATGAGAGGTCAAATGGAACAAACATGACAAAGTTGGTGAATCAAATCCATAGAAATACTCAGGACATGATGGGCCAAAGATTGGAGGACAGGACCAAGAGTGTTGGGCTGAATAAGCGTGTTCGTACATCAGTGGCCGATGTGCGGGTTTGTACTTGTGTATTGATATTGATAGTTCATCTGTGTTAGTAAATTTGTTATTTGTTAATGATTCCTATGCTTGAGTTGCATAGAAGGCAATGAATCTTTTGCTTTCCTTGTTTCTTGATGTCATCAATACTTATCACAAGAAGCAAAATATCTTGTGAATCCTTCTTTCTGGTAACTTTATACATCAAACAGCCTTGCATCTATTGTGATTTCTTGTTGAATTGCTTACGTGTGTAAATACTCTGCTCAAGCACATAACTGTAGAAGTTTACCTTCCCTTGTTTGTTTTGACTGTAAGTTTGGTCATGGATAATCACTTAATTAATTTTACTATCACCAAGTTTGTATTAGCCTACTATTTCATTTTGTTGTGAAAGATTCTGAGAAGCATTTGTGGTATTTGGAAGTCAGTACCTAGTTTCACTTCCTCTTGTTTTTCCCTATTGTTTGAGTGGGAAGATTGACCATTCTTTGGGTTTGGATTATAATGGATTAAAGCAAAATGGCTCATTTAACTATCTGAATTTTATTTATTGTGAAGTCATATATAGTTGTTGCAACTTTACTTCTGGGTCAGTTGGAAACAACCATTCTGTCATTATAGGGGCAAGGCTGCATAAACCCGACCACCCCTCACCCTATTTTGTGCAGCAGCCTTGTTAGGAATATGGGGTAATGCTGTTGTTGTTTGAGTGGGAAGTATGGACTATGAATCTTGATTCTATATCCTGCTGAACACCTTGCAGATGACTAGCTCACTGGTCCCTTAGCTACCTTTCAGTTTATTAGAATGTGCCTTTTTCTTCCATTTTTTAATTCAACATTTGTTTTTTTTTTCAATTTGATGCAACCAGGGTGATGGTAGGTCCATTAGTGGCCCGAGGCAGCTAGCAGTCATGGATAGGGATGTACTCCAAATGTCTAGTGTTGAGGAAAAGATCCAAAGACTACCTGCTGCAGGAGAAGGATGGGATAGAAAAAACAAAAAGAAGCGGTCTGTTGGAGTTGCAAGTGGAAGAGTTGTAAATGGTGACCGAGATCTAAAGCGAACCATGCATTCCAAAGTTGGTGCAGACTCTAAGTTACGATCTTGTGATGCTCAGGGTTTCAGGTATTGAGGCATATTCTTGAACTTGATAGTTTTTTAAATTGTTATTTATGATCGTTTTGTACCCCCAAATTCTGTTGAGAGCCTTTCATGAGTCATGGTGGACTTTTTGTTTTAGTTTCACATCCTTGCAAGTATGTGATTTTTAATTAATATACCTATGTTGCTGATTTTTTTGTTGGTGTATTGGTTTAGATACTATGGTGTATCTATTGTAAATATCATCTTATTTGAAGTGGTATTATATTGGCTTGGAGTGCTCAACTAACTGTTATTTTTTTGCATCCTCACCAGCATTGATCTGATTTGGGAAAATTTTTTAAACATAGTTGCATGTCATAATTTTTCATTTCAAAGTTTAGTTCATAAGTTCACATGCACTGTAATAAATTCTGCATAAGCCAAGTTCTTTAATGGCCAGAGTTGAGCATTTTCGCAATTTCCACGTTTGCTGCTGCAACATGTGCTTGAAAAACAGTGTAATTTTATTACTTATCCTACTTCATGGTATATGCAAAATATGAAACTGAAATTAGCTGTTTAAGGCTAAATATGAACTGACATTAGCTGTTTAAGAACCACAGAGACACTTTTGGAGAAGCCTCCTTAAGTAAGTTTCTTTTATGGTTCTTTTGTCTTAAATCTTTTGGAGTGTGTAAAATTCCGCTAACAATGGGAGAACTTAATTTTATTCCTAAGAAAGTTATGGCATAGTTAAAACTGATATTAATACATCAGACGCAGTAAGTTTCATCATATTATCTGATACGATTTTAGCTTTTGTTTTATTTCTGTCTTTGTAAAATTCTGTTAAAAATTGTGCAAATAAAGACATGACATCATAAAATTTTCATCCATATAATTTTATTCGTAGATACAATAGTGGAGTAACACATAAGCTTTCTTCATGTAAGTTTATCAAGGAGAAGAAGGCTGCATAATGCTCTATTGGTTTGCTTTGCTTGATAATGATACGGGATTATGGATTTGTGAAATGTCATTCTACAAACATGTTGAATAAAAAGAGACAGACAGGAGAAAATTTTTTCATATAGGTATGATTGTTATCATTTCAGTGTGAGCAAAGGGTTTTAGACTTCATTTTGGATGGGAAAGTTAAATCGGAATGGAGTCCTCTATTCGGAGGACATTTGGCTTCTAGATTTTGAAGAAATGAGTTTCTGTCTATCCTGATTGTGGAAATTGTCCCAACACATCTTGTAAGGGTTTGTGTTTCAAAAACAGGCATGAAACTCCGACACTTCGGTTCCTGGAGTTTCTGTACTACCTTATCCATATAAATACATGCAAATTTACATGCAGTCCAGAATTTTGTTCTGTTTTTTGTACCTCTGAGCAAATCAGTTCTTTGCTTCTGTTGGTATTGATCTTTTTAATGATATTATCCTATATGATAGAATAATGGATACACATTAGGATTAACGATTTTTAATATGTTAGTGGGTAATATTGTGTTACAGATCAAAATCTTCATTGGGCGCTGGTGGAGTGAACAAGTTGGAGGGTTCATTCGAGACAAGTGGTTTGGATAGTAGTATTATGTTTAGGAATGATTTAGATAGTGCACCTCTTCCAAGAGACCGCTTGGCCCTTTTAGAGCAGAAATTTGTGACAGAACGAAATGATAAGTAATTATTTTCTACTCTATACTATCATCTATATTTTTCTTGTCATGATGCAGATACATCAAATGAGGAAACTAGAAAATTCTGGTTCATTCGTTGAATTGGTGTGCTATATGCTGTTTTGTTTGCTTAAAGATCAGTTTTTTTTATTTGACATTGTTTTTTATTGTAGTCCAAATAATAGTGAGGATAGTCTTGCTAGCAGCCCTAATACAGTGATAAAAGTGAAAGGTTCTCGAGCACCACGAACTGGCTCTATTAAGATGCTAGACTCATCACTCAAAGTTCAGTCCTCGCCTCCATGCCTTCAAGGTGCAGAAAAGCCTAAAAGTTCATATAAAGTTGCAGTACCTGATGTGGTTTATAACCACAAGTGTCAAATATATGCAGGTTCATCTTCCATGGCTCAGTGGGCAGGCCAGAGGCCTCATAAAAATTCACGCATGAGGAGATCAAATATAGTTGCTCCTGTTTCAAACCCAACTGATGCTAATATTTCATCTCAGGGATTCCAAGCCAATGGTTTTAATCGTAAAACTTCCCTTGGGACCACTGGAGCATCTGTGGCTAATAGTGTGGGTGGTGCCTCTCGCAACTTCAAGAGAGAACTTGAAAGTGATACTTCTGTATTTGAGTTCTCTGAAAGTGAAGAATCAGGTGCCAGAGACAGCAAGCATAAACGTAGAATAGATGGTCATAGTGTTGATGTAGCTGTTACAGCAACTCAGAAAGTTGGGTCTTTTCTTCTGTGTTCTACAAAGAACAAGTTGCCCTTTAATGATATTGGAGATGGTGTGCGGAGACAAGGAAGGAGTGGAAGGGGTTTGTCCATTGCAAGGACTGCGATTCATACTGTGGGAGAGAAGCCACAGACTCCACCGACAATAAAGCCAATTCAGCATGTCAAGCCCGCTTCAGATAAGAATAAAAGGTGATTTCCTTTTCTTCTACAACTGAAGAGTAGGTTTTTCTTGTTTTTGTCTTAGAAATCTAACCCTTTAAGATTTTCTTTGGAGCAGCAAAACTGGCCGTCCACCTTCCAATAAACTGAAAGATCGGAAGTCTTTGGCCCCTAGTATTGGATCTCTGGATTTCAGTGGTAGGTTTGATATTGATCAATTAATCAGCATTTTACAAAATGATTGTGTAAGCATCCTTTCAAAAAGTTTAGCTAAATGGAATAATGGAATGTGCATTAAACATATCTGAATCAGTGAAAAGTTACTAGGATTACCCAGTGTTTTAAAAATCAGGCTAGGCGCGGCTTTTAAGAACACCGCCGTGGTTTTCTGTAGTCGGGCAGCCCTAGGCATTTGTCCCACTTAAGCAGTCTTAGCTGGGGCCTAGGTGGAATTTTTAAGAACACTTCATATTTTATTTAAAAGTTGATGAACTACATTATGCCTTTTGTGTTTTGTATTTTATTATATTACGTTTTTTTATGCATTGATAAATATTATAAAATAAAAATATAAGTCTGCCTAGGTCTACATACAGGCTTCGCTCTATGTGCCAGAATCTCCGGGCTGCTCGATTAGTGCCTAGGGCTTTCTAAAACACTGGGATTAACATGTATCAATAAGTTTTTAGTCTTTGAACAGACTTTATATTGACATGCCTGGTTATCGTGTTGATATTCTGAGACACGTAAGTCGTAAGAGTTAAGAGATAATGGTTTGTATAATGTTAGGTAGAAGCACTTGAATAGTTGAATGCATATTGATAGCAGGTAGTACCATCAAGAATTTCCTTTTTACTTAATTATTATGGTTGTTTTTCTTGTCATTATTAAATGCAATCCATCACTTGAATAGTTGAATGCATATTGATAGCAGGTAGTACCATCAAGAATTGCCTTTTTACTTAATTATTATGGTTGTTTTTCTTGTCATTATTAAATACAATCCATTTGCTGCTATTGTTATTAGTTTTCTTGGCAGATTTTGTTATTTACAATTCTACTGATATCTAAATTTAGTGAATCTCTTGAAATATATTAGGAAGCTTGTACTTTTTATCCTCAACTTAAATCTTTCTTGCAAGGTATTTATATCAGCATATCTTATGCAGGAGAATCTGATGATGATCACGAGGAACTGTATGTGGCTGCTAATTCTGCCCAGGATGCTAGCGGTATTAATCTTGATTTTTCACCTTTCTGACTTTCTTCTTTTCTATGTGATAAAATGGAATAATGCCTTTCTCGTAGACCATGCCTGCTCTGGCTCATTTTGGAAGAGAATGGAATCCCTCTTTTCCTATGTCAGCACAGAAGACATATCATACTTGAAGCATCAGGTACTCACTCAGAAGTTATAACTAGGTGACTTTAATGAGGTCAACACACTAACAATATCCTTTTTGTGTTCAATAGCTGACTTTTGCTGAAGAGCTGGATGAGAGTTTGTCTCAGATGCTTGGTGGTGAATGCAATCTTTTGGTGAGTATCTAATTTGTGTTGACCTTTTCTCTTCCCAAAATTTTTCACATCACATCTCTTTGAGGATTTATGTGGGCACACAACTTTGTAAGTTTACACGGGCTTCTAACTACCAAATTTATTATAAAATGTAAATCTACCAATGTTTTAGATACTTTATTTACTAGAAATCATTAAGAGAAGAAAATATACCGACAAAACTATCTGCTATTACAAAAATGAAACCTATAATACGCACCTTAGATTAGTTGGTTGTAGTAAATATTTACCAAATACTTACATGACTTTAAGGTTTTCTGCTTAGCTTTTTTTTTTTTTAAAATTTGTAATGAGTAATGATGGTAAATAGCTCTAGTTTAGTAGTTTGTTGCCTTTGATTTGGGGGTAAGAAATATATCACGAGGTAGAAAAATTAACTCAAACCTTTTAAGAGAAATGATAGAGGATGTTTTAATTTTATATTCTTGTAAGCTCAAATGGATTGAAGATTGTTTGGTAGAATTCATTTGAATTTACTGATCATGAATAGGGTACTCTCATTCATAAAGAAACACCTGCTTGTCCTGGTGAAAGACAAGGAGATCACTGTAATCAGGAAATCCCGGAGAAAACTTCTATATTCGAAAAGTTAGATATGGGAAGCCTAGAAAAGGGTGCTCCGTTGTACCAGAGAGTTCTATCTGCCTTAATTGAGGAAGATGAAAGTGAAGAGTACTGCATCTGTGGTGAAGGAAAAAATATGCTACTTCACTATGCCAGTGATGATTCGCATTGCGGGTCATGCAATCTGATCGAAGTTGAAGTCAAAGATAAGGACAGGATGGAATCTGAAGTTGAATCCGTAGCGAACTTCCAGATTCAGAAGAATTCTTTCTTGGAAAAAATTTGTTGTGACAAGAACTTCGCATCTAGTACAGTTAGGAACCTCAGCATGTCCAGTTCCTTGCATAGTAATGAACGGTGGCCCGATGATGATGAATTTTCACACCCAGATACTGCACGTTCCAGTGAGATTTGTTCTGATGATTTTAGTCAGAGTCAGGCAAGAGAGCTGTATGTATCTGGCTTCTCTTACTCAGATAAAAATTATCAAGTGATGTGTCTGGATGATCGGGTCTTATTGGAGCTACAGAGTATTGGCTTGTTTCCAGAAACATTGGTAAGAATCTATTATGTGTGTGTATGTGTGCTTGCTAGTGGTTTCCTGTATTTTGATTTATGTCCCCATTGTTGCAGCCTGATCTTCAGGAGGGAGAGGAAATGATCAATCTAGATATATTAAAACTCAAGGAAGAGGTGTACAAGCAGGTTGTGTGCCATGAAGACTTCCTTTTTCTTGAAATTTGGCGTATTTTTTTGGAATAATCTTTTTTTAAAACGTTTTCTTACCCTGCAATTCTTCTCATTTTGATTAAGTGCAGATTGCCCGGAAAAGAAGGAAGTTGGGGAATATAGATAAAGCTGTTCAGGAAGGGAAAGTGGTGGAGAGAAGGTTAGTTCCATTTTGGGGGTAATATATGTCAATGATGTATTTTATGTGATGTTATCTGGGCTGAAATAAGGTGTTAAAACTTGCAGAAAGATTGAGATGATTGCAATGGACCAACTTCTTGAGATTGCCTACAGGAAAAGATTGGTATGTGCAGTATAATTATTGTCTTCAACTGTTTGTCCAGCCCAATTCTTGAGCAATTATGTCTCGGAATCTGGGATAGAAAAATTGTTGACAATTTCCCTACAAACTTTTACTGACAGCAAATTAAATAAAATTCATATGCATTACAAGAAGTTTCAACCAATTGTCATAAGAGAGTTACCCCAACATATTTAATGCCTTTTTTACTCTTTGGCTGGACTTATCCTTCAATACCCAAAAAACAATATGATAAAGAAATTATCTTCATGTGGACTTCAGTGCAGCCAGATTACATCTTTTGAGTAAATGTGATAAGAAAACATGTTTTGTTATTTTTGTTGTAGATCAATGTTTACTACATTTGTTATAAAGTAATTTTTTTCATCTTGTGTTTCTACTTGGTAGGCTTTTGCCAACTGTGTCTGTGGGCATGTGTAATTTTGTGCTTAAGGCTAAACATGAGGAACAAAGAGATTGGGTAACACCTTATCTGTAGGCAGAATAGTCTACAATGCAATGTTTGTGGGGATGATAGTGATTATAATCACAAGATCATTTGTCACTAACATGAATCATCAGTTTGTTAACAAGTGCCATTATGCTTAGCTGACATAGATTATTTGCATGAGGTTGACTTGCCTAGTAAATTAATAATTTTTCAAGCTTTATGTTTCCCACTTTCTGAATACACACGGTCACACACAGGCTTGTCGTGGGAACAATTATTCAAAAAGTGGGGTCCGCAAGGTATCTAGGCAAGCTGCAGTTTCTTTTATGAAGCGCACTATTGCCAGGTGTAGAAAATTTGAAGACACGGGCAACAGCTGCTTCAGTGAGCCTGCGCTGCAGGAGATCATTTTCTCAACGACTCCATCCAATACCGATGCCAAATCTCAAGATTGTGTTGCTAGCAACACCTGCAATGAAGCCTCAAACCAGGCCATAGGATCCGGTACTGCTTTTGCTTTCCCTTTTCTGCTTTGAATATTTTGTTGCAAACCCGGAATGTACTCAACTGTTGGATTCTGCAGTTGCTGGTTCGAGTTCTTCAAGGGTCGCATCAACTCCCGAGAGCGTAGTAAGAGATAGAGATGAAAACAAGGATACTATGAAAACAAAACAAAAACTTAAGCAAAGGAGTGGTCAGCCGTTGACTGGAGGGAATTCAAATGCCAGCAAAGAAGCAGATGAAGGCATTGACTTTGCCAAGCTGCCACTGAGTGATTTGGATTCGATTGTATCGGACGAGCTTGGTGGGCCCCAGGATCTGGGGTCGTGGTTGAATTTCGATGATGATGGGTTGCAAGAGCATGATTCTATAGGTTTGGCGATTCCGATGGATGACCTTACAGAGTTGAGCATGCTTATGTAAGCTCAAACCATAGCCAGTTTTGGTATAGCTGAAGTCAAAATTAGCAAAGTGCTATTTTTGTGTATTATATAATTTGAGGTGATTGGGTTGTATCCTGGTGTTTATTATTCTGGGGTTGAACTTAATCCTGATTTGTCTCTTTTGCAGTTGTGATTTAAAATTAAGAGAAGAGTTGAATCGGGTTAAATCCCGAGGAATCCAATCCAATCCATTTGATTTTTTTTTAACATATTTTGCATACAAAATGAAACGTACTAAAATTGAGTACCTTTGAAAGTAGTGGTTCCAAATAGGGGTGTAAGCAGCCCAATAGTTCAGGCTCGGCTCAGCTCAGCTCATGAAGAAAAATGTTCGGGTTCAGCTTGAAGCTCGTCGAGTTTAGAAATCTTGAGCTCGGCTAAGGTTCGTGAAAAACTTGGCTCGGGTTCTGGCTCATGAAAAGCTCGTTTCAAGCTCGTGAGCATAAACTATGTCATCTTACTCTTTTGCAACTAAAAATATAAATGTTGCCTCAAGTGTTTCACTTTTTACAGTTAAAGCTGATTTATAGCAACAGTAACAATAAAAATAATTGTATTAACAACACAATCTTTTGCTCAATTTAAAAAAAAATAAAATACTGTATTTACATTTATGAAAAAGTTAAGTTCAATAAAAACAAAAACTAAGATCATAATAATTTTACTACAATCAATAATTATTACTCACCAATCATATATATATATATATATATATATATATATATATATATATATTTCACTAATTTGGTAAGTATAAATATTATAGGAACATGTACCGAGCCGAATCTTGAACTGTTTGCGAGTCATTGGGCTTGTTAACACCCCTAGTTCCAAACAAGTTATTATTAATGGTTTGATTTATTTAAGCTCGTGTCGGTGTTGCTGAGCCCTTTGGCTCCTTGGAATGACTTCGGAAACTTTCTACGATCCTATAGTGGCTTATAGTAACTAAGAGATGATCTTCACCAAATTGGGTCAACATGTAGCCCGATCCAAACGCAATTACATGTCTCAATACTGACTACCTACCCGGACCCGGGCTATAGCCCTACACCGAGAAGCTATTTGTAAGGGACTCTCTCAGTCAAGTTGATTGGGGTTTGTGTTAATAATTGCCGAAGTCTCACTCGACATCCCAAGCTTACTTTTGTTTTTATGAGTATAGTATAAAATGTGGGAACATCAGGGAATCGAGGAAGACTGGCTCCTGGCTTGCTTTCGACCCCATGCCCTTATTCTCATTCTAATGCCTGCTTTTGTGCCTTCGTCAAGCCCCCTCTTCTCTATCTCTATGTCATAAAGTCGCTTAGAATTCATGGTTGTTCACTTCGGACGTGCCCTAGTAAGTTGTAAGAACGATGTTATTTTATTTGTAGCCTGCAAATAATGACTTTTGAGGGTTCGGGCCTAATTAGAGTGCAGCGGTGCAAATTGCCGTCCTTTTTATATTTGGATATGTACGGTTTGAGGGGTGTTTTGTCGGTTTCAAAGGTCGAATTTGCAGTCGGATTTTCTATTTTTATATTTTTTTCGATATCGGATCTTGCAAAATGTCAAACGATTATGTCTTGATTTACATCAAGTAGAACAGGAATTAATTGCAGGTTAGTTATTAATTAAATGGGATAATCAGGCATTCCATTTGGTTTCGTTTACGTTGCTACCCAGTTTCTTCAACATTTTCAGCACTTCTTTACTCGGGATTTTAGGATATCTGTATTCCAATTATATTATTCATGGGTGCTTTTTCTAGAAAAATAACATAATCAAAGTTGTTGGACCAATAAATGGTATCTCTACTACGTCTATTTAAAACTTAATTTCTTCTTATGTATTTCACATAAAATTTGCTCTATAGGTAATATGGGTTGCATAGATAATAAAACAAGTATAACATGCCTAATAAGAATCAAACTTTGAGTATAGTTACATTACCACAAAATATAAAACCGATAGGTTTCCAAATGGGTCGATAGAAGTGAGAGAAAGTCAGATGGTACAATAGAAAGATATAAAGCAAGATTAGTTGCTAAGAGATCTACACAATAAGAAGGAATGGATTAAATAGAAATATTTTCGCCCGTAGTTAAGATAACAATTATTAGACTTTTGTTAGCGTTAGTTGCTCAATTTCAATGACATTTAGAATGAAGTAGATATTAAAATTGGGTTTCTTCATGGTAGTCTTGATGAAAAAATTTACATGCATGACTTTTACCACAAAGAATTAAAACTGATGTTTCAAATGCAGTTTGCAAGTTACAGAAGTCTCCGTACATCTTAAAACATGCCAGTAGAAAATGAAATTCCACATTAACATCTTTATTGAAAATAGGATTTACTCAAGCCTTAGCAGATCCATCGCTGCTCATTAAATAGGAAACACATGGTTTTGTGGCATTAGTTGTGTAGGTAGATGATGTTTTTTTGGCTGGTAATGATAAGACTATTATTGAAACAATGAAACTTACTTGCATGTCTGCTTTAGCAGAAAAATATAAGTTTGTGCTAGGCTTAAAGATAATTAGATCTAAGAAATGTATTCTTATATATCAACGAAATATGTTCTGGATATGCTGTTGCTATCTAAAGGTATTGTCTAGCAAGTGCACTAGGATCGGTTATAGTGTGGTAAGCATAAGGTCGTATCCACATGGAGCAAGCTTAAAGAATGTGAGATTTTCCTATAGACTGGGTCAGTATGGTCTTCTTATAGATAATTGTGGTAGTGGTTATCCAAGAGTACAGGAATATAAAATACTAACTACAGACAACAACAGTTACAACCTACTTCTCCTAACAGACAATCTGGTCCCTATGTATGCAACTTGTATAAGAACATAGATCCAATGTATCTTAACCTAATCTCCCCAAACTTACCTCTCAGCATAGTATGGTTTCTAAGGCTTACAGTCTAAATCTCCTCTCAGTCTCAATAGACCAGCAACCTTGCATTAGGTACAGTTGAACATCTAATCATAACATTAGAACCCCTAACATGCAACCTATCTCCTCTCGGTAGCAGGGTGTTCACCCCCGCAATCTTAAGGTTGTCATGTGTGTGCTTGTGATTCTCACTATAACAAGTCTCCTCTCAGTTAATGTTGTCATAGCTATGCATGAATTCAGCCTAAATTCATTTAAGAGTGTTTACTCAAGCACACAATCAACAAAATATAACGAGGTTGCAAACAGACAATCAAAAGGCACAACCTAAACAGATTGCTCTAACAGTTTCCTCCAATTTGTTAAGTGTTGAATTTGATTAAGTTTTAATGATATAGATCTACTCATTTTCATATCCATTATGTACCTCTCAGCTTTACAATGCCCTTAAGTCATTTCTATGTTTCTCCTCTCGGTTTCAACATATCCACAACTTAATTAAGTAGAATGAGCAATAAACAACATTCGGCTAGCATATACTGCAATTTGCTCTCAGTTTCATGCGAGAATATGTGTTAGTTATTTAGCCAACTAAGCAACCTATCCTCTCGGCTTCAGTCACAAAGCTATGGATGCAAAAGTGATCAAGTTTCGCATATTAATAAGCACATAACTAACAATCATAAAGATTCAATATTCAACACACACAATAAAAGGAGGAAAACATTACAGCGATCTTTCAAGACAGACAATCTATCAGTTGAAATAGAAGGTTGCAACGGTAGACTGCAACTATATATTTACAAGGAAAACCTCCTCTTCCATTTATGGAGGAGGAGTGAAAACAACAAAAAACAAAGATGAAAAAGGAGATTGGAAAAGAGAGAGTGATGATGATTCCAAAAGAAGGGATAAGCTAAGCTTATATACTCCCAATTACGGCCAAGGCAAAAGTAAATATCTACTGAGGCTTCACCAAAAAATAATAAATTAAGAGTCCAAACCCACTTGCTAATTAAATAAAAGAAAGATAATGTTTAGTTGGTGAGAAAGTCCATCCCCTTTCTGCCATCAATCACGTCAACTTCCGCTCCCATCCTTTTGGCTCCAACTCTAGCTGCTTTTCCCGCCCATTTTTCGTCCAAAACTCCAACTTACAGCAATTCCACCTAGCTGATATGCGAATCTGAAAAAGCTTGCACATGTCGTAAGAAAATACATGTTGTCAAGCAGATTTCACAGGAAACAAGCTGTAATATTTGTGATGTATTTTATGCTTATCATATGCTTTCTGAATTTGGTATTTTAGAGACTAAGTCATCTAAAATGCCAGTATCACCAACACAAACTAATCGCACTAGCTTACCCCTCTTAACTGACATAAAAATATTATAGAAAAGTAATAGGAAAACATCTATATTTAACCAACACTTGACCAAATATATCTTTTCCAATTCACCCGGGGGCTTTAAAAAAACAGTTATCTCAATACTTAGATAAACCTCAAGAAAGTCAGTTACAAGCTACACATAGGACACATTTGGTTCGGGGAATGGTTATTCCGCGGAATAGAAAAAAACAAGTGTAAAATGATTAGATATGGTAGAGTCTTTGTCTTGAATCCGTCACCGGATGGAATAGCTATAACAAGATCATGAAGATCTTCATGGATTAGCTATTCCTCCTTGAAACAAAGGAATAACTATTCCATGAATGTCTATTTGATCTCGGAATAGTTATTTTGTCCGTGATAGATTCAAAGCTAGTACACCCTTGTTTTTCATTCATTTTGTTGCTATTTCGCGGAATAACCATTCCCCGAACCAAACGTGTCCATAGAGTTTTAAGATACTTACAAGGCAAACTTGCACATGGTATTTTCTACCTTCTAGCAACATAGTACAAAAAAAAGAATTAACAGATTTTGACTGGGGAAATTGTAAATAAACTAGAAAATCTAGAACGGGCTTGTGTGTTCTTATTAGAGATTCTCTTATATCTTTGAAATTTAAGAAACAGAGTACAAGTAGTAGAAGTTCATCTGAAGCAGATTATCGTGCTATGAATTCAACTATTGTTGAAGTTCAATGGTTGTTATATCCATCGTGTGATCTACAAATTGACCATAAAACATCAAGCATTACTTTTTTGAATAATTAGTAAATCTTTGAAGAGGTTGGGTTTCGAACCTAAGAATTCCCACAAATACATTGATAGGTGTACCACTTAACATCAAACATTGCTATTTTGCAATGATATTTCAACCATATTTCGCCAAAAACCATGTATTTCATAAGAGAAGAAAGCATCCAGATATTAACTGTCACTTTTTCATATTATCATTCACCTCATGTCAATCCCTTTAAAAGGTCCAATTGCATATTCATTCACAAAAACATCGCATTCAATAGATTTCAAGATGCAAATTAGCAAGCTCAGCTTATTAAAGGGTATGTATTTAAAGTTTACACTAATTTTGTTGTGGTTAAATGCTTTAAGCTTATTAGTATGAAAGGCTTTGTTCATATATGCAATTGATTTTCAAGTGGCACACACTCTTTTATACCATTTCAATCGTTTGTTTTGAGTAGTGAAAAAGGCATTAAGCGTTGCATAAAAGGCTTTATATGCCTCTATTTTTTTTCCATAAATGTCATGATGTATAAAAAGGCATCAAATATGGTATATTGTCCTTTATATTATTTTATTTATATATAGGTTTTAAGTGTAGTATAAAGGGATTTATACCCTTCTTTTATCAATTTCAACTCGTATTAAGGGCTTTATTCCCTTAAGAGTTTCCAAACACACTTTAAAAGTCTGTTTCAGATTGTTTTATCGTCTACTATTTGAAAAACATCCTTTCACAATCTTTCCTTTGAAAATTGTTTTAGTATTTGAAAAGCATTATATTCGATATAAAATGTTGTTTATTTTGTTTGGAAATAACAAATATTGAGAGATATATAATATTTTTTAACAACCTTTAATAATTAATCTCACTTAAAATGAAATTACAATCTAAAACTATATAAAGAGAGAGAAAATAAGAATATTTTAGAACAATAGAATTAAACTTAAATTTACTCTAAAAGGTGAATTCTATCCATCAGGAATAATATAAATACTAACATTTGTAGAGTTGACTAAAGGTCGAAGTTTCGAATCCTGGCAACTCCATTTATTGAGTTGAGTTTCAACACATGGTAAAGTGGGTCTGTGTTGTACCCACTTCAAGTTCAAGGTGCTTTCACGTGCGGGGGAGTGTCAAAAATAATATAAATACTAAGATTGGACCTAACATATCAACTTAAGCTTTTGGGTGAAACGGTTCCATGACACTATCTCAACAGGAGTAGATTTGTTTATTTAAGAGTATCTGAATTCTATCATTATATTTCATGTGGAATAGACATTTAAATGATGATATGGTAACATAGACACGATTCACAATATATTGTTTATATGAATGTGAATGGTGATTTCTTTAAATATAGATTAATAATATAAATTAAATAATTTCCTCAATAATATTTATCAATAATAAAATAATATTAAATTAATTACAAAATTTTATATTTAATGTCTATTTATCAAAGTTTAAATAAATAATATGTATGATTATTGATTAATGATGTCACATTATCATGAAAAGAGAAAATAAACGTTTTATTAAAATGTGATTTTTTAATTTAATACCTATTAATACTTATATGTTAAAAAGATTAGAAAGATAAACGCTCTATTTAAAATGCTTTAACAATCCACATTTGATTTACAATAATAATCTCATATCAAATAGATTGAGACCAAATTGATTCCATGCTGTGTATACTTTCACATATACAACGAACTTTGAATGCCAATAGATATCTTCACCGCCCGATAATAATTTACTGTAATATACTTTATACATAATTTGCAAGATATTTAAGGAAAGAAAAAAAAAAGAAAAAAGAAAAAGTAAGGCATTTTGTTCATTTGTATATATATTTGTTTGAATGAGGTACATATAAACACGTCATATAGAATGAAGACATGTAACATGCATGGTTTCAACACATGTACTTTATTCATCACAACACATGCTTTCCATGCAATGCAACTTTTGTCATATTTCTCCATCATTTTTTTTACATTTTCCATTTTTTCGAAAGTTTGAAAATTGTTGGGACGTCAATACATCTAACGAGGGCCTGACCCAGCTAAAATTAGTAAACGCTATTTGAAAAATTTCGATAGACTAATACATATATCAATTGAAGAAATTAATGTAAAGTTTAATGAATATTTAAAATCAAACAAATAAATTGCATGCTTATCATAAAAGAAGGCAATCCTTTTTCAAATTATTAAATTTATGAGCAAGTGAACATGCAGACACCGTTTTAGCTTTTTTTTTTTAATAATTAGTAAATCTTTGAAGAGGCTGGGTTTCGAACTTAAGACCTCCCACCAACACTTTAGAAGATATACAACTTGATCAAAAGCCAATTGGTACCGTTTTAACTATTTGTTTCTCAATAAATAAGAAGTAGTCAAATAGATTCTTTAGATTCATTGAAATAAAGTAAAATAAAATTGTTTTTGTTAGGTTATTATTTTTAATCTTTCTATATTAAATTTAGGAAATTGATGTGATGAGAATTGATAAATAATGGAAAAGAAATTATTGTGATGACAATTGATAAGTTATGGAAGTCAAATATCAAGAAACGAAATGAAGGTGTCACGAAGAGAGTAATTATTGATATTTGAGATGAAAAATAAAGATTTGATTTTAGAAACAAGAAATTAATAATAATGAGATTAATTATAAAAAAAGGCATTTGATTTAATTTTGGATCACTTTTTATTCTCACAAAACATATCAAAACAATTTAATTTTGGAGAAAAATCAAAATAAAACAAAACAAAAATAAAGATTTGATTTTGAAACGAATAAAAAAACCAGCAAATTGTTAGGATAGGGCTCCAACGTGGGATTGCTTGGCCAGTTCCAACAAATGTTATAACATGATTTCAAAAATAAAAGAAAATATTACAACCGAAAGAATTTTTAAGAGAGCCCACATTAAAAATAAATAATACCAAACAATAGTGTAGAAGTGGTGTGTGTTGGAAGTGGCTCTCACAATCAAAATCGAATCTTAAATAGTTTGAAGAAAATAAAATCCGAAGTCTATTTAAGATGAAGGATCTAGACTCAGACAGTTTTGAAATTCAATCAAACAGAAAAAGCTCCGGAGTACGCGTGTACAACTAAAGGATCCGGTCTCAAACACCTTGAAAATCACAAAGTGTGTTAAGAAAGATTCAAATCAGTCTTCTAAGCACATTTAATGTTCTTCCACCAGATCCCAACTTTTATGGAAGAGATAAGTGCTAAAAGACAAAACAACACGTTGATTGCAACATAAAGTGTGGGACCCTCCATAGCATCGGGTGACCAAGTATGCGATAGAGCGCGTGGAATTTCTAGCCAAAATCAAAGGTGGCACAGATCATTTTTAGACAAAGATTATGTCTGAAATCTTAGGATCCTACATTGATGCACAGATCCCAAAACACAACGGGCATTAAATTGTGTCTAACGATACAATCAACGGTCCGGATGCACGAAAATCAAACTTCTTTAACGGATGAGATTTCACCTTCTCATACGCTCGTATTTGTTATAAATAGAAGAACTTAAAGACTGAAGAAGCTACTGGTTCAATTAGCTATCAAGAGCAAAGAAAGTCTAGAGAAATCAATTAACAAACTCGAGAACAAAGATCAAAATACAATATGTTCATAAATCTTTTTAGTGAAAATATCTTGTAAAACTTTTCAATCAAGAGGGTTTAGAAGTTAGACTTAGCTTTAGAATCAATGAGTGTTCTAGAGTGCTACATCTCATCTAAAGGAATAAGCTGAGTGTGTTGTAATCCTACATCTAGAAGGCAGTTTCAGAGACAATTGTAAGAGGCTTGATTTCAACCCTTGAAAAAAATCAATTAGTGAATTAAAGCCTAACAAGAGTTTTGAAACTGGAGTAGGCGAGGCCGAACTAGGATAATTGTGTTTGCAATTTCTAACGCTCTCTTTACTTTGAAATTGCATTATGTTTAAATTAACATTCATTAGATTTACAATCCGAATCCATTTTATATTCTGGACTCTAAGTACACGCTACACAAGTAATTTTAGTTGCTTATTATTTTCCGTAAAGGGGTCATTCAACTCCTCTGACCCGAATTACTTGGCCTAAGGGACCAACAGTGTGAATTAAGTTCTAATACAAGCTAATTAATTTTGTGTTAGATAAATTTAGGCCATGTTCTCTTGGTCTTAAAATAAGAAAAAAAGTTCAGTTTAGTTCAGTTCAACTTTAATAAGTTTCAATAAGTTTAGTTCAGTTTAGTCCAGCTTTAATAAGTTCAGTTCAGTTCAGTTCAGTTCAGCTTCAATAAGTTTCAACAAACTTATATAATAATAATAATAATAATAATAATAATAATAATAATAATAATAATAATAATAATAATAATTGTTGGAAGTGCTCACCAAAGTAGAAGATCCGACCAAGTCAAAATCTGACCCACTTCGAGTAAGATTTGAAGATAAACAAAATCCTTAAGTCAAAATTGAAGAACAAAATCCGAGAAGTCAAAGTGCAAATATAAGGTCCATATCAGGAAGTTTCGGAACTTAGCATAAAGGAAAAGAATCCGGGATCCACGTCGACAGAGGTGGATCCGGTATCAAACAATTTCTAAATTTCCAAGTGTGCGGGAAAAGATCAAATCTGGTCTTTAAGGAGCATTAAATGCCTTCCACCAACTGTCAGAGCATTTAATGAATAAAGATGCACTAAAGGACAAAAACAACAAGGTGACAGTGACATAAAGTCACCAACTAACCAATACCGGAGCGCATGTGTCCACTGTCGATTCAAACGGTATAAGGATGTTATTCAGACCATCAGAATGTCTGAAAATCCTATGAAACTCTACTAGTGCACACATCCCTAGCTCAAACGGGCATTAAATTGAGTCTAACGGCCAAAGGATGCGCCTAGTTCGAACTTATTCAACGATCCAAATTGAGTCTTCTCCAACGATAGCATTTACTGCCCAACCTATAAATAGAAGACCTTGGAGCCTGAAGAAGCTGCTGATTCTTTCAAGCTTTCAAGAGCAAAAACCAAGTTCAAAGCAATCGGCTTTCAAAACACCAAGAAAATAAAGCTCAGTTCATATGTGTTAGAAAAACTCTTTAGAAAAATAGAGGTGTAAATCTTTTCAATCCAGGGATTGAAAAGTGGGACTTAGTTTCTAGATCGGGGAGATTAGAAATGGTATATCCTGTTGAAAGGACTTAG
>CAOJBJ010143577.1:0-14188 GCA_948291685.1 Euphorbia celastroides
TGCAGAAACAGACGCTATTATAGTTGCAGTCAATCTCTCATTCGTACGTCCTCTCGACTTCACACCTGTCACTCATTATAGTAAAAATAAACACAAATTAATCAGAGTATATTGTACGTTTGTTACTTTCCATAATTTTAAGTAATCTTTTACGAAAAAATTATTTAAAGAAGTAATACCTAATTCAGCTGCATCTACTCGTATGTACAGTTCTTGGCCTCCATGAGAATATTTTTTTATGTCAATTAAATCCCCAAACCACCTCAAGCCTCCATCTCCCCTCTCATCGGCACTCGCATAAGCCGTACACGAACAATTTTTCAAGCATACATCGCCACAATTTTTCAAGTCCATGTTCATATCGGCTCGTGCTATCGAAGTGTCGGGCAATTTAACCATTGGCAGCCGTACAAACCCTTCCCCGCTTCGACACGTGGACACACCCGTTTTCCTGACGCACTCACCCGACTTGTTTGACTTGGGAACGAACCCTGGCAAGCACTTGCAAGTGAAATTACCCGAACTATCATAAGTGTAACAATTACTATTCGCACCACATTTACCGTATTTGTCACACAGATCTTTCAGCCCAGACCATAAATCGAGCCAATCATTGTCAGTCCACGCCGTTTGTTCTAAAATTCCCGATTGGTTCACCACTTTCCTGGTGCATATTGTCGAGGCAGCGAGACTATCGATGAAGTTATAAATAATGGATACCTCGTCGTCGGTGTTAACAAAGGTAGGTTTGAAGACTTGACTACGGGTCATTTCGGGTACTCCGTTCCATCGTTGACCGGTCCACGGTCCACCCCGCCACAATGGAACCGAACCATTGTAGAGAAAAACTTGAGGAAACCCGACCGGGTTAATTTTTAGGGAAATAGTACCCGTTCCAGGGTCATCTCTTGATTTCCACGACGTTATGAACCAACTTTTCCCCTTTTTTTTGTTCATGCCTAGCTTCATGGATGGAACTGTGGTGTCCATCGGATAATCAAAGCTTTCCCATATTGTTTCATCGCCATTAAGCAAAACAAGATTTCCCGAATCGAGAAGTTGAGCCTTACTCGACGTTGTCGTAATGTTGACCTTTGTTGACCAAACTGATACATTAGTTTGGTTGTTCTCGTATATTATGAGGTCACCTCGGCCGTTGATGGTGAGAATTCCAGAAGTATTATTGAGTGGATTGTCTCTATTTGCGACCCAAACAACAGTTTGTTCCGAGACTTTATTGAACCAAATTCCCACGTAACGGCGGGCAGAATTACCCGGACTAAAGAATCCAAGTGCAAAGACTTCCCCTCTAGAAAGTATGACATCACCGTCTTTGAGGGGTCGAGTTGGAGTTATGGTTTCAATCGAGATGCCTAAGTTGAGATCAAGGAAGAAAATCAACGAAGTAAGAGAAATTGATGCTATATTCATGGTTTTTTTTGGAGCATATAAGAACATGGTTTTTGTGGTTATGATGAGTTTGTGGTGTGTATGCTGTATATATGTTCAATTCAGTAAGAACGAATTAATAAATAAATAATTATAGTGTTAAACTAAAAGGTGAAAGGGGAATTAGCAATGTACTTGAAACACTTTTGATTGATCACACTTTTGATTAGACAAATTTCAAATTAATTTTAATTTCAATAAATTTTAGATAAGTTTGAGTCAATAAATTATAATCCAGTTTCAGTTAAATTCAATTCAGTTCTATTTTAAAAGATTAGAGCTTTTTAAGTGTTGCCATTTCAACCAAAGCGAACTGTTTGTTTCCTACAATCAAGGTTTAATGTGTACTAATTAACAAGTATTACTTTGAAACTATTTTATGAAACTAAAAAAAATTAATAAGTCGTAGGAAAAATCAATTTTATCCAAATGCAAGTGACTTGTACAGCTCTCAAATGTCAATCATATATTAATTCCTCAACTAATTTCACTGTTCTCCAATTAAATTTTAAAATCTAGTGGCAAAAGTTTTTAAAGTTTGGTGATCGCATTGAATATTTCTCTCTAGTTGTTTGTGTTGGGTCCCGCATGAGGAAAGCGGTGGGAATGGTATCCTCGATCAGGCAGCCAAGCTGGTTCAATATCTCGTATGGTTCCATATTTCGACTGGGAATCTCTTAAAAAAAAAAGGGGGAAGCTACCATCTAGATGATCCTCGGGCTCGTGCTATTACATTATCTTATATAATAGAATATTTCTTTCATTACGACTTCTCGTGCAATTTTGTCTTGCTGACACGGACAGCCCCATCGTGGTTGTCTTTCTGTTCAAGAGGGATGCAGTCAATTGAGTATGAAACCTACTCGTCCATCTGGATCTCGGTTCATCCGCACTACCAAAAAGCTCTTTCGTCGAGCCTTAGGATGTTCAGAAAGAATTATGCGAACAAACATTCAAATCAGCACCCGCGATTCAATCACCCAATCACAGGCCGCCCGGGTCCGCGCATCTTCTATTGTGGTATGGAATGGGCGAGATCTAAAGTCAGTGAAGTGAGCAATTCTAAAGCTTAGACTAGAATTATTAGTTATTTCTAAAATTAAAAAAAAGTTCTTTCTTTACTTTAATTAATATAGAATAGATAAGGATCTCCACCTGCTCAAGCCCCATTTCACTAATCACTAATACAGATTCAACTGCGCAAACTAAGCGAATACCTGTCTTGCTCCTCCATAGAAGTTCTTGGAATGCCTCTTTGTCACAGAAAGAGAGAGGAGACTTATTCAATAAAAGAGAAGCCTATATCTGCCTACCCTACTTCACTTCCAACTAGTGCTTTGCATACTGTCTTTGAATAATGCTAAAACTAATAGAAAAAACGATTCTTTGCCTTTAACGTTCTTACCTTC
Source organism: Euphorbia celastroides (assembly GCA_948291685.1). Lineage (NCBI taxonomy): Eukaryota > Viridiplantae > Streptophyta > Magnoliopsida > Malpighiales > Euphorbiaceae > Euphorbia > Euphorbia celastroides. The sequence goes on from CAOJBJ010143577.1 coordinate 2,859, forward strand.
GTTGGATCCTAATAAACGGTGGCTAGGGCCGGGAACATCTGAAAGGTGACTGCTTCTAGTGTCGGTCAATTAAGACTGAAAGACCAAAGGTTTTGAGCCTCGATAAGGTTCTTACCTAGTTTGGTTCTGGAATATGCCAGTAGGCGTGTCATTGCCCTACGCCCTGCTTATATTTGTTTAGACATAAAAAAAGGAAAAAACTAGAAAGGTCTGAAGCCTATGCTTTTGAAGAAATTGAAAGCTACTGGCGGGTTGACAGGCGGGCAGAAAGAGAACTAGGAATGCTCCTCAATGCAATGCCTAATCCCTTCAGGGATCCAACCGGGAATACACTTAAAAGGCTGATAGCTGGCTTGACTGAGCAAATGCCATAAAAGAGGAAGAAGCTAGTCTTTCAGAAGCAGTTGAATAGAAGGAAGAAGGCACTTTAGCAGCTAGTAGAATTGAATCAACTACTTACTATGAGATCTTTAGATGGGAACCTCTTTAATAATAAATAAGCTGCTAGCGGGTGTAATCTGATTGTTTATAATGAGAATGAGGTTTGACGAATGGATGGAGTTCACGTAGCCATAGGCTTGGTTAGTGAGTAGATGTCATCCCGGGCTAGGAATCAGTCCACCGAAGAAGGCTTCCATTTGGCCTTCATTCTCGATGAAGGTAGGATTTCTGCTCGTGAGCAACTGACTCTGTTTGTGTATCCATTACAGGACTAAAGCAAGAAAAAAGAGTACGGTGTACATTTATATTCTATTAATTAGAGACCGATCGGAAATGACTTCGACTTAATTAAGTAGTGATGGAAAGCATCGATGCCACAAGTGCGTATGCACGAAGACCGAACTCAGCCCTGAGATCTACTGGTGATTCCCCTATGAATGGGGGCCTCTAAAGGGAACTAGGTGGGATTGTTAGCCCCTACGGAAAGAACCTAGCTAAAGCCCTCCTTCCGTAAACTACATGCGCTTCCCACAATGATGAATATTTCCTCTTCATAAGACTCACCCTTCTTCCTCATAACTGGCCCAATCGCACTTCTTTCTAAAGAAACTTGCTGATTCTCCCTCTATACACCACTATCGGCATTGGCTTAGGTAGCATCGGTTCTTAGCCCCGCAGAGGAAGAAAGAAGGAGGTCTAATGGCTTAGCCCCAGAACAAGAAGGTTAGAGAAAGCAGTCTGATGGTTGCCTCACCCATCTTCAATATTCAATATCAATATTATGAAGCTATTGACTCTGAAATCTCAGTGAAAGTCTCTATATGGGAACCGGCCGTAAACTCCTTTTCTGGTGTAGATCCCCTTCCTTATGAATCCGTTCCCCGGGCACAAGGAATGAGTGCACCTAATGTCTTTCGGTGTAGATCGTCTCTTTCTCTATGGCGACCTTTTCAAGTTGTCCATTCTCTTCGGTATGGAATCAAAGTCATCCCTCACGCGGCGAGTCCTGCTTGTGCTCTTTCTTCATAGGTCTGAGTGCTCTCTTTCTAAAGGCTAATTCTAGGTTGGTTAACCTTTTCTCTCTCACTTATGTAATAATCATTCTTCTTCTTTCGAATGTTTATTACAGGGAGAAAAAGAAAGTAGTAACCACTCTCTCATACCCTATTCCTAAAGCTATATCCCCGACTACTGAATTACCTGATGAGATAGCTTGAACAGCGGAAAGATCCGCCTGGTATAAGGTAGTAGTCCAGGTAGTAGTCGAGGGACTTTACCTCAGGATTCAAGTAAGAAGAAGTTTAGGAGTTAGCTTACCGAAGTAACTCGACTAAGAAGGAGAGGAAGAAGGCCTATAAGGAGCGGAGCAAGTGGCATCGAGACGTGAGGCAAAGCGTAAGAAAAGACCAAGGTATCAACGATATTATCTAATCTTTCTCTTCCGGGCAGGCTACTTTGTTAGCAAGTTCCCTCTCAGGTTTGATTCGTATAGATCAGTAAGAATTGACAATGCAAGGCCTTCGTATCGGACGCTTTGATCCCCGGTCTCCTCTGTCCATCCATTATCCATTACGAGTCCAGTCTGAGCTTTAGCGCCTTCCAGCACACAAGCACACAAGTACTTCCTCCTCTCCAGTTCTGTAATAGCGGCAGAAAGGCTTCCGGAAGCAAGTTCCCATTCTCTAAGATCAATGTAAAGGCAAAGCAAAGGAGAGGACTTATCTAGCCCAAGGACCCATAGGCTGAGAAAAAGAGCCTAAAGCCTACTCTTCTTATGTTAGGGCTCAGCTTCTTCTCTAAAAGCAGCTACCGGGTGATAATCACAAACTACCAGCTGACAGCTACACGGATTCACCACTACTTATGACTTCTTACTCCTGCTCCTAGACAAACTAAGAAGCAAGGAAAGAGGAACTATATATATATAAGATATCAGATCTGTTATCCGCTACAACTCTAACTCCTAAGTAAGGAACTACCTTTCTACCTTAATTAAGGTAAATCCGAGATTGGATTGAGATAGGCCAAGCCTGGATTGAATGCATCTCTCCTGTAATGGGTTCACTCGATACAAGGGGTCTAAGACCACACGGGAATGCATCCAGTCAATTCAGGATCATCAACATTTCTTAGACCTTGATCTTAAAGCAGTGACTTCAGCGACTTGCTCTCATTTTTTTTCTCAAACAAAGACTGGTCGCACTCAATAATGCTAGTTTAGTTCCTCCCTTGATCGCCCGTCTGTAATCTGTAATAGGGAAGATTTTCTGCTTTTTCTCTTCCAACAAGGGATCCTGTTCATCCACTCAAGCGCATTGGATCGTTGGTTAGCGTGGGTGGGCATCTCACTCCCTCAAGTATTTACAATGTCACATTGGGCTTTGGACATCTACAATCGTCCGGCAAGATTCCGTGATTCACCGCAGACAGACAGATAGGATCATTCTCAATTACCACTTGTGGTTTTAGTTAGCTACCTGAGTAAGGTAAGATGCCGGGTAGAGGAGCACGCAGCTGAAAGAATATCCGTCTTACCTACATACCCATCGTCACCACGCACCCTTCTCGCGGCGCAGACAAAGTTGTTGTTGTGCGATCTGGGGCGGACACGTAAAGTAAGATTTTACACAGTTGCCATTTCACTTCATTGTCATGATTGAGATAACTGAATCCCTGAGCCCCTTGCATTCACTAGAACAGTTCTACCCCGACCTTGGGACATTCGCTTCCTAATGAAAAGAGCTTCGCTCAATTCGGTTCAAGTTAACCTATCCCATATAATATTCTATAGATTCTTAGGCCAGGGTTCCAAACAAACCTTATATGATCGAATGTCTCATAAGACATCAGATGGAATTTCCCGTAAAATGGAATCAACCACACCTTCTATGAAAACTTACACCTTTTTCATTGAAAAGGATTTTACCTCTACTCTTTCGCGAATTCTAATTCAAATCTCCGGCTAAAAAAGTAGCTACCCCAGGAAGATCAACAATGTCCTTTCCTGTGAATGAATAGGTTGGAGAATATTTATTTATACGTTGATGCGGGCCTACCACCAAATCTCTGAAGTGAAGTCCTTTGCCGGATATCCCTAAAAACCTGGTGGATATCCCAACTTTCAACTTTCCTGGCTCACTACTATCTATCCGCCATCTCTCTCTTTCCTCAACTACGTCGAACCTTGCTTATCCCCGCCCTGCTCTTCGGATGATGTCTTCCCCCGTGCTTGAGTAGAAGTAGCTTCCCCACAATAGAATCTTTCTTCATTTCATGTCTCGACCCTCGCTTCGAAAGCTACTGAAAACCCGGCATAAGAACTCCCGCTTGAAACCGTTACTGGTTTGCTACTCTTTAGTAGATTTCCGCTTGCTTGCTCTGAATGCCTGGGTGAAAAGGTAATGCTGAGACGAATGGTTGACCCACTTTGGCTCGATCCATCGCTTGTAGAGGCATGCCAACGTCCTGCCTTTTTCTAATCTATGGTATCCCATGACCTGAGTGAGACGGAGCTGAACTACTAAAGTTGCTAACTAGCCCTGGCTTTCTTCCACTTCAACCAACCTTCGTCTATCACATCATATCTCACAGTTGTCAACCCTTGAAGAGATTCCCGCCTTTCTTGCTAAAGCGGCTTTCATGCAAGCAAGCCTTTGTAATGCGCCAACCAATCCCAGAACATTGATTTTCACAAGAAAGGAGCATACATCAAAAGAATCAAATCAATGCCATATACTTACTTAATAATTAAATTAAAAGGATGGATAAAGGGTAGATGCCACTAGAGAGACTGCATATTCAAATAAATCTCCATTTCCAGTCCAAGATAGATCACAGAGAGCCTGCTGGAAATTGATATTAAGATCGAGTTCTTTACCTACCGCAACACTTTGTAGAGCAAAGAAGGGGCCAGTGAGTGCCAGCTAAAGATCCGAAAGTCAAATCGATACCCAGCTGCGTCACACCAAGGGCATAGACGAGAGCAGAGTAAGCGCCCAAGCAGCCAACAGCATAAAATTGCTCCTTTCGTTTGGTTTCCGTCCCCGCCAAGAGCTTTCTTATCTTGGCGCCTTGGAACGGAGAAAGAGTCTGTGGTCTCAGAGAGTTTAGAGTGCAATAAGATAGGGGAGGGGCATCTTAGGGTTCTTTGACTACTGTTGGAGAGCACACAGATCACTGTGGTACTCGAGAAAAAGAGTCAGCCGCTTAGAGGAGAGGCTCGAGTTGAGGTTGCTAATGTCCCCACTTTCACCCGGTGGATTCGAAGCACTGGACTCTATTTTCTGAGGATACATTGATTCTGTTCAGCCGTTACCATTCTATATGCCTTTTCCGCCTTAAACCCCTTATCCCGGATAAGTAATGTATGCAAACGATGCAGGAATCGAAGTGGAGTGATTCAGTAAGATAGAAGAGCAATTGAGACAGATAAGGAAAGGATTTTATCAAAGATTGGACAGGGACTGAATTCACTAGCGGGACATGCCCATAACAATAGAGCTAATATAATAAGGAAAGCAGGTTCTTCGTAGAAAGAGAATGGTCTCTTATGGAATGCCTGATTGCATTTGCACATGATTCGTAATAAACAGCGCGAAAAGTAGATTAGCAATCATTTGTCTTACCTCCGAAGACCGTGTCTTGTGGTTGACTCACTCTCTTACCTTGCTCTCTTACTCTTACTTCCTTCTTCCGGTGGTGGATCATCTAGGAAAAGAGCTTGCCTGATTAGAATCGTTAGGAAGTTCACTTCTTTTCTGGGCGGAGAAGTATAAGCCAACTAAAGAAGAAGACTTCTGGGAAGCAAAAATTTCTTACTCACCCTTTGGTAGACCTGGTAATGGACCCGGGTCAATGGATCCCTTTATCACTTAGGCCTGCCTTATGCCAAAGAGGATAGGAATCGGGGCTAGAAGACTGTGATAGAAAAGCACTCAGCGAGGCAGAATCTGCAAAACGGTCACATTCTTTTTCTCTTTCTATAGTAAATTCGGACGGGTAGAAATTCCGACTGCTTTCGAGCAAAAGAGGCGAATCTCAATGACCAGACGAATCCGCAGCAAGGGCATCTGCAAATTTTCTTACGCCAGTGATTGTAGAAAAAGAGTGAAAGGAAAGGGGCTCCTAGAAAGCTTTTTTCCTCTATTTTACACAAGACTATCAAAAAAGAAAGTGGCAATACGGCGAAAGCTGCCTAACTTCTTTCTTCACAGACAGCCTTGTGAAAAGAAAATGCCCTTTTGACTCAGATCCAATATCGGTAGCGGAAGAATTAGACTTATGTAAGCCTGGAATAGAATGGCGGCGGCAGAAAGGGAAGGAAAGGAAGCTGGTACAAATCGAAGAAGGCCTAGAATAGCCAAGCCGAAGACCCTTATAGAATGCGATCTGGTAACGATGCTTTGGGGTGCTCTGAAGGTGCTCATAACTTTCTTTTTTCGTTCAATTCAAAATGTTAAGGATTATATGCCCTTCTCTTCAGAAGAAAAAGAAGAAAAGATCAAGATCTGGTGTCGAAGAATCGGATACCAACAAAGTCTGTAGCAGAACTCTCATTCTTTATTATTACACACGTTCGGAATCTTCAAATCAATTGTCGCCCAAAAGAATAGCCGATGTGTGAGTCATTCACTGTAGTTACGTCCTCGAAACCGGGTAGTTTCGCTCGGTTTTCTTTCCTGGCATCCTCTTACAGTAGCTCCGTTCGTGCCCTGGGAAAAAGCACTGACGATCTGTCTTTAGTAGTTCGTCTATTCCCCCGGGATAGGAGTTACCAATTTTCTTACTATGAAAGGGTCTTTGTCAGCCTTACCTGCTGTCTGAGATGAACGTTCAAACCGAATCGATCTTTTTTCCTCCCTCAGCTATCCCTTCCCGTCTTCGTTTAGCAGCGAACTCAAGGATGGCCTTTATGTATGAGCCGATAAAGAGGTTTCCATAGATAGCAACCAAACTAGCTAGTCAGGGAAGGTAGGTAAGTAAGAGACGGATCTAGGAATCCTCTGGTAGTTGGGTTGGTGAAATCCGATAATCGATTGGCTTTAGAAGGGCTTTCCCCTTCTTTCCGCTCTTTCTGAAATATCATACTGGCCGGTAGGCTTTATAGCGGACCTGCTTTGCTGACAGGGAGGGATATGAAATAGATAGTTGCGCTTTCCTTCACTTAGAAACTGGACGCCCCCTATATATTAGAGTAAGGCATGCTCTCTAAACTAGATTCACTCTAAGCTTATTACTAGGCCCAATTTTAGAGTTATCCGGCGATTAACCTATTGAAGAGCAGTCTGGTGATTAGCCTATCTCACACTACTCGAAGCCTTCGTAAACTCATTGTTGGGTTCTATCGTAGTGAAGGTTGCTGTGAAGAGATCCTTGTGCCAGTGAAGATTGCTTCCAGTGATCGGGAAAAATACAAAATAAAAAAACCATTGTGAAATAGTAAATATCTTCCCGGACTGAAGGAAGAAAGATCGTAAGGGGCGACTACTCTATCTTCGAATGCAGAACATATCAGATTAAGTTAGCCAAGCTTCTCCCAAGAGTCTAAGAATTTCCTTACTTATGTGATTTCGGATAAATCATTACAGCGGATCATCGTCGTCCCTTAACTGAAAGTCAAAGGCCCTTCCTGATCAGTAAGTAGTGCTTTCTTCTATTGTCTCATCAGGAGGAAAGAAAAGTAGTCAACGAAGTCTTCTTTTGAAGAGTTTGAGGAGCTAGCCGGGGACGGGACGAAAGATCCTCCCCTACTTTTCATAAATAGAGCTAAGAAAGGAGTCTGTCTATAGTTCAGTTTTCACCACAAATAAAAAACTTCTCCGCCCTTGCAGTGCTGTCTCCGTACTAGCGACTGAGCTACGATTTCTGAAGAAAGTTTTCTTTATCGGGGGGGAGGCAAAGTCTTTCGGTTAGTGATGCTAGCTTGTATTGATCGCTTTCTCTCCCTTCCTATTCCCACCCAACCCAGCAAGCTCCGGCCCTTACTCTATAGGGTGACCCCCTTTATGAGTAAGGTTGCTGGGCAGGCAGAAGCTGCGCGAGGAGGCTTTGAAGCAGGGGCGTCACGCCTGAAGTTCGAGTAGTGTGGGAAGCTGCTTTCCGTGCTATCGGTTGTTCACATTCAAGCATGAGTTAGTTCAGAGTCGGCAAGGGGAATCAGAGAAAGGGCAGTTTAGTCAACAATCATGACCATGGGAACATTTTTTTTCCACTTACTTCAACAAACCAAACCGGCAAGGGTTTTTTATTTCATACTAGCAGAGGGAGTTGAAAACTTCCAGAGCTCAAGTTTACCAGTAGAAGCTTTACTCCCATTTCATTTTTTTATTAATAAAAAAAATGACCCACCCGTACGTGAACCAGTGAAGAAAGGCAAAGGTTCTTGGACGGTTTCAACGGCATCGTAGCGCTTGATATGGCGTCTTGCTACTTGACCGCATCATAGGTGGAGACAACAGAGTCAAAGGTAACATATTGCGCTCCCGCTAGATCGCCCTAACTCGTCATATCATATTGGTATGCATTTACTAGCCGGGGTATCTATATGTTACTGAAGCTAGTGGAGTGAAGGAAAGCTGCCCCTCTCTCTATCTATGATGCTATAAACCATCTTGATATAGCAGCGGAGACATAAGTGCTGCTGCCTTTCTGCTCCTTCTACCTTTGCTTCTCTTCTCGTTCACGGATCTCAACCACGAGACTCAGAATCACGCTCACGAGGCTATCTCGATCTCTATTGTGCAGCCTGAAGTGATTAGTCCGGTCCAGTTTATCAAGGAAGAGAAGATGCCTGAGAGGGATTAAATAGTTGATAGTGCGTCCATTCTTTTTTAGTCGAGTCAGGGGATCAGCCTTTCAGTCGAACAGCTTCCGTCAAATCATGAGTTCGGACTAGCAATTAGGAGATCGTCCTCGGACAAAGAGCTCAACAGCCTTAGATTTCATGCCGACTTTGGATCAAACCACTTCTTTGGCAGAGCACTAAAATCAGTAGAGACACAGGAATCGAATATGGCAGCTAAAAAGATACATTTTGGTGTGTTAAACATAGTTTGTCTGATCCATTTGAGGAAGACTTGTCTTCTTCCGCTGTGAACAAATCCCCGCCATCATGATCCGCTGCTCAGATCAGATGCATCTATAGTAACGAACAGCTCTTCCGTAAGCCATTGGGGGAAAGGCCAGAACTTCCATTTTCTTTCTTCCACACTAGGAACATAGTCGCGGTCGTCGCTAGCGCTCCCTTTTGCCACCGGCCATCGAGATCAAATCTGAGCTCAAACCTAGATTGCGCGAGATCTTTAAACGAGGAAATTCAACGATAGAACAAGAGCGAGCCAAAGAGAAAAAGAGCTCTTCCAAATCTAATATTTAAATCGAAAAAATAAGGGGTCAGGAGGTCCGACCAGACTACGGCTACGACTCCAAGTGAGGAGGGCGTCTTTTTCTTCTGATTAGCAGTTATGAGCTGGGATCGGTCTCAAGCTATCGGCTCAGTACCGGACATTAGCCATCCCCTTTCCGGGATTAGAGCTCAAAAAACTTAGATTCCAAGCACACTTGTGACGAAGAAAGGATCAGTTCCTCCAGCCAGTTGCGGAAGGGGGTTAGGAATTGGTCAACGAGTAGGAAGACTTTCCAATTCTTTTGAAAAAGGTGTCTAAGAAAGACAGAGAACGTTACCAAACCCCGTAAGCAGTCTCCACTCCCCTTGAAAGATGCGACCAAAAGCAGACCGGCAGAACAGAGAGAGTCAAGCACACAGAGAAGAGAACAAAGACAGACTACCGCTTTGATCAAGGCAGTCCATTCGAGGCTATCAACAGTGCTTACTTATCGGGTCCGACCGCGTCGTCTATAGGGCTGTCTGCACCCTTAGTTGCCATTACGTCGGTCTCCGGGTTGACGCGATAGGCCTACCCTTCGACCAAATAGTCTCTAGTAGCAACAAGCCCACCATCCACAGTAGAGCGGAGCCAATCCTCTTATTCTATGTGATTGTATCCACATCTATTGATGAAAGAAAGAGCCAGCAAGGGTCGGGCGCGCCGCTAAGCAGCCCTAGAGAGCGGATGGGATGGATGGCGGGATAAAGGTCGGGAGTCTTTGCACTTAGCTTGGAGGATGTGGGGTCAGAACCTAATTTTTTCGGATTCGGATAAGGAATATCACTATATGTAAGAGAAAGATCACCCATTTTCTTTTGCTTGCTAGCTTTCCAACTGGACTGGAATGGAACTACCGATTATACGACTAAAACAACTGGCTTCCTTCAAAAACTTGGCAGGCATATCTCCGGAAAAGGCAAAAAAGACAAGAGATCTTATCTAACGAAGAAAACGAGTACTGGCTAATCCTTTACTCAAAGGCAGGCTAACTGGACTACCACTGCCTCTACTGATGGCCTTAGATAAAGAAGTGAACTCATCAATCAGTCAGTCTATAGACTTCCAGTTTTCAGGATTTCCTTCTAGTCTAGCAGCATCCTTGGGCACACATCAAGTACTCCAACTATAAGAGGTGGCTTGGTGAAAAAAAAAAGTGAGGAGTGTAAAGGGTCAAGTAATGGGAAGTGCAGTTTTGCATGCAATCCGCATAAAAATGGATAGTAAGACCTCTCAAGCCAACAACATGACCTGTAGTTGGATCTGGAAGACTAATGCTTTCCCTAAAATGAAATTCTTCTCCTGTGGCCTTGCTTTCAGGGCCATCGTTCTAAAGACACAGCTTATTCGGTTGCTCAGGGAATACAAAGACGTCTTCGCGTGGTCTTATGAATGAAGATATGCCTGGGTTAGACACTGACATGGTGGTCCACCATTTTCCGCTTAGACCGGAATGAAAGCCAGTTAAACAGATGTATAGGAGGATGAAAATGGCTGTCCAGTTGAAGATCAAAGAAGAAGTTCAGACAGAAAGAACTCAATGCCAGATTTATAACGGTAGCAGGGTATCCAGAATGGGTAGCAATTATCTGCTCTCTTCTGGCAGGATGGGATTCCCTGGTCTTCGTTCTAAGGTATTAGATAAGATGGTTCGGGTCCTGGTTCATAGATGGCTCACTGCCCTTATTCTTTGTAGTAAATTACCTGAGCAATAACTTTCAGGTGAAAGACCCTCGCTCTTTCATTCCGGGAGTAAAGCCAATGTCTTTCTTTCTGAGTTCGAGCTCTGTTCCATCCATTGCTGCTTCCGTAATTCCTTCTCATTGCGAGAAAGTTCCAATTCCCTGTCCAAGTACTAGACCTGGTATAAGTAATTTATCTACAGCTGTCCTTTTCACTTTAAGGTTAGACAAAAACCTAAGCTCAGACTGGACTAACTGTCCAAATTCACAAAGAGATTTCTCCTAAGGACTTTCACTGGTTGTGACCTTTGCCTTGTATCGAAGGTCTTCTACAAATACGTGTCGCAATCAATCTCAGCCGTATCACAAGCTTCATGGCCAGAGGTTCGCCACAATGAAGATCTATTTACAAATGAAAAACTCTTAAGCATAGGATTCCATCTTTATGTTCCCCGAATATCAGTGAATCTGCGGAACGAGAAAAGGTTGCTGATTGAACTAGAAGAACAGATAGATCGATTTTCAGACGACCCGCGATCAAAAGATTGGCGGACTGTGAGTACACTGAAAGGGAAAGAAAGTCGATACTGCACGCATGGCTCGACCACTGTATCGTCAACAGAGAAATTTCTCCACTTCTGGACTTCGCTTTCCCGAAAAGCTATATCTCTGCTAGCCAGGTGGCGCAGGCTCGGAACTGATGGTGCGCCACTGGGAGACGCTACGTTTCCACCATTTGTTCCTATCAAGGTCAAAGATGCTGTCGCCATCCCAATGGTGACAACACCAGACACCAATGGACGGGCCGCACAGGGGGAAGAAC
>CAOJBJ010143660.1:0-14654 GCA_948291685.1 Euphorbia celastroides
ATGGATGGTTACTTTGATAGTTGGATCAGTAGAATCATCAAGGACTTGAATTATGATCCTATCAGACGGCCAAGAAAGCCCACAAGCAGCCCCAATTGAAAGCTGATAAACCTGCAAAAAATCCACAATTACTCCCCCTAATTCAGAAAATCATCCAATTGAAAGTTGAAACAGAAGCAGTAGATAATAAGAAGAAAAGGACCTCTCTTTCATTGTACATTGGGATTTGAACAAGAACCGTTGGATAATTAGAATTACCCAATTCAACATCATCTTTAATGGGCTCCCATTTGTATCTCTTCTCTGGTTTTCTCCCAAAAATCTTCACTAATGTAATCACAATGCCCATATAAACCCTCTCAACGAACAACATCAGTGACATCAGCAGACAAATCGCCACCGCTAATCTCAGCAGTGGCACAATCAACCGCGCTCGGACTTGGTCCCAAATGACTGTAAATTGCATTGTCAAATCGTCTCTAGCCCCTCCAAGTGCACCCAATGGAACCATTTTACTGAATACAGACCAAAAAAGGAAGAAGAAGAAGAAGAGTGAAGAAAATGAAAATAATGTTTTTTTAGCAGGTCTGAAATGGGTTTTTAAAGGGCTAGAAAGACAACAAAATCACTTGTAGTGTAGGCAAGGTAATATTGGATCTTTTTTACAGAAAAACCGTTTCTCCAAAACTCTACTCGATCAACGTTTCACAATCTTTTGAAACATACAGATTTTCAATTTTTAATTAATTTAATACTTTATTTAAAATTGTGAACCATTGATCTTATTTATCTCTAAAAGAAATCGTTTCTTTCTAAAAATTCTCGTAATATTGATACACTGAGAGCTGGAATGGCAGTGATTTTTATTGAATCAAGTGCATTTTGGAGTGGTAAGGTTTCCCCCTTTGTTTGTTTCTCGGGAAAGTGAGAGAAAACATGCTCGGTTTAATTTGGAAAATAGAGGTAGAAAGAGAGAGCAAGAAATAATGGTGGAGATAAATGAGTTTATATTAAGGAAAAATCTATAGTACATGTCAATGTACTGATTATATACAGTAAATTTATCCATAAAAAATAACAAAATGTCATTTTTGGTGTAATCTCAGCCATTGGAGCACAATCAACGGTCAAAAATTCACTTTTTTTTTATAACTGATTATTAAGTCCATTACGTTTTCCTTATTTCTCAAATTCCTACAATTTCCCAACGTGGGCTCTCTCTCTCTATTGTTCATCTCTGTTTGTTCTTCTCATATGAAAAAGGGTAAATTTAAAAAACATACCCTCATGTTTCACACTTTTACAAAAACACTCTTGGGGTTTATTTTTTTACAAAAGCATGCCTTGTGGTTTTAGAATTTTACAAAAAAAAAGGCTAACCACAAGGTTTGTTTTTGAAAAAAAACCGTCGATTTTTTTGACACGGTTTTTTAGAATACTTTGTTTGTTATATTTTTATCTTTAAAATAAGATCCATATTGATATATTTTTTACGAACTTTTTTCCACTTCAAATTATTATACCAAAACAAAAATCAAGATAATATTTTTTATATCAATAATGTAAATATATTACACCAAAATGAAAATCGGTATAACACTTCTATACAAACTGTGTAAAAATATTATAGTTAAGGAAAACCAATATATTACTTTTATATAAATAGCGTAAAAGTATTATGCCAAAATGAAACCGGTATAACAATTTTACACAAATAATGTAAAAGTATTATACCAAATAAAAATTGGTATAATACTATGGTACATTCAATGTAAAAGTATTGTACCAAAATGAAGTTGGTATAGCAATTTTACACAAATAATGTAAAAATATTATACCAAAATTTGAAAAGGTATAACATTTTTGCACTATAAAAACATTATACCATTAGTATATAAATATAATACTTATAATTATAAAAAAATAGTGTACCAAAATTTGAAGGAACCAACTATCCATTTTTGTTTTGTCGATTCCAGTAAATATTTTCTACCTCTATCTCTAGTTCTCTAATACTTACTCTGTAATATGCTTTTAAATATTGTAGTATTATAATGTTTTTCCGGACTAACCCTTTTTCCAAATACCCTGATATAGTGGTTCTTAACAAAAACAATTTAAAAAGTACTCCCTAAATTTTTATGGTAATGAAATTTTACATTACAGTGGTTAGATCATCACTAGACGAGGAAAGAAAATAAAGGAATAAAAACAGAATTTCTAAGGCAAAAATGGCAAATACACTAAATTTGCAGAAGGCAAATAATAGACGCAAGCATTATTGGAAGAAAATAATTCGCAGACGCTAAGCAAATAATAGATGCAATCATCTATATTTTTTTACTTTTTTTAAAAGACTTTTGCATGAAGAATTTATGTAGAGAACTTAGATTGGGTTTTTTTCTAGTATTTTTGTGATCTGCCCTATTTAAAAAGAGTAGAGGTCGAGAAAAAATCTCTATTTTTAAAAGGCCCCAAATCAATTTTGAAGGAGAACGAAATCAAAAAATAACTCTTTATTAAAATTTTGTAACGACTGACGGGTATGTTTTGTCGCCTCTCTTTAATTTTTACTGGTAATGAAGTTTAAAATGACATAATTTTGTTATAAAATCTTAAAGGGTTTCATTGATGCCAAGTCACTTCTCATACTTCCATCACATGTAATAAATATTTTTCTCACTGTGCTATTATTGTTTTTGCCTTAAAAAATCTATTCATGTATAACTTGCTTATAATGTTCTGTTATACACTTATACCACAATAGAAACACTAAAATAAACGCTGAAAGAGCAAATTGATTGCAGCATGCAAATAACTACAAGTTTTTTCTGCATAAATGACTGCCACTCAATAATTGTACAAATATAATATCTACAATTAGCTGTGGGTTGTTATTCATGCATAATAATTCTCTACTAGAGCTAATGCTGTTATTACAATTTTTATTTTTTACAAATTTTTTATAGTGAGAATTAATTAAATATTTTTTTACTTTACTTTATTTACACAAAAATATGAGAATCAAGTTATTGATTCTAGAAGGCCTGATGCTCGCTTTTTGGTATTTCAACTTGTTCAGAAAAACCTTTTCGGTATCCAAACTTTAAAAATGACCCCGTAGATACCTTAACTTGCAAAAAATGAATCATTTTACTACCTCAGTGTCACGTGCCAACTTTTGGTTGGGGAGTCAACGGTCAAATGTTGACTTTTTTTTTTAAAAAAAAAAGTCAAACTCACCAAATATCGACACGTGACATTGAAGTAGTGAAATGTTGCACTTTTTGAAAGTTGAGATACTTGCGCGGTTATATTTTGAAAATTTGAGTACCTACGGGGTCATTTTTAAAGTTTGAATACCGGAAAAGTTTTTCTAAACAAGTTGGAGTACCAAATTGAATATTAGACCATTTTAGAATTTTGTATGAAAATAACATTCTAACTTAATGAAGCTGCTAAGTCATTGACTGAGTGCTTTTTAATGAATCATATTCATAAGGCTAAATGTATTGTTAGGTCCCTTAACTTGTCTTAAAAAATCTGTTGCTCCCCTTTTAAAGTGACTTGATAGGTTCTTTAATTTTCAACGAATGACCTCGCAGGTCCCTCAACTTTTGAAAAATACACCTCATAGCTCCTTCAACTTTTAAAGTGACCATGTAGGTCCCTCAAAATCAAACCAACCAAAAGTTATCACGTAGCATTGAATGAGTTATGAGATTCACTTTTTAAAAGTTGAGGGACCTTTAAGGTCACTTTAAAAGTTGATGGAGGAAAAGAGTGTTTTTGGACAAGTTGAGGGACCAACTGATACATTTAACCTATTCATAAGAGAAAAGTTTTCTTTTTATTAATTTTTTTTGCTTAATGCATAAAGAAGGGTCTCAACTACTCTCAAAACGCCTTTTGCCTCACCCAACTTTCAATATGATCCTAGAAGGGCCTCAACTTGTAAAAAGGGGATCAAACAAGGACCTTCGTCCTGGGTGGCGGCTGACGTGGCACTAGTTGACTTTGGGGCGCGTTTTGACTTTTTTCGGCCCTTATTTTTGCCGGAAAAACTTGGTGTTTCATCTTTGAAAATCATGTGCATATGTATGAAGATGCAGGATTTTGTAATGGAAATTCATATAGAACAAAGACATCGTAAGAAGTTTCCATTTGAAGTAATTGAAAGAACATACCAGACAGACTAGATATGATGTTGGAGCTATTGCACATGAAAATAAACATGTTACAAGTCTAATATATGAGCGGTGTCGATTGAGCTTTAACACAAGTAAACTGGTTGTGTTAGATGAGCTCAGCTCCCCTTGTACACGTCCCAATCATCCTCAATACTGTTGAAACCCACAAAAATTCATACATATGACAGAAAATTCGAACATATGACATGTATATTATCCTCGAGGCTGCTAATCAATTCTCAATCCAACACTTCCTAGCTGCAAATTTGTTTACCGATCCGGGACTCATAATGTTAACAATGACCAATCGGACACTGTAAAAACTATTTTCTTATGGTTTATGCGTGACTTTAATGTCGATTTTGGGCGTACTTAACATTAGCTTCAAAATTGTAGTCCGCAAATTTTTCTATAAAAACTTATTCTTACTGTTTGGTAAGATTACAGGATATTGGATACCCTAATATCATTCAAACTCAAGTTTAATACGTTGGATAATTAGTTATACATTGGATTTTAGTTATACATTGGATTTTACTACCCAACTTACATGAGCCTGAAAGGACGGTGGGGTTTTATACAGGGAAATCGTAGGAAATACTAGAATATTCACCTTTGTTTTTACTTTTACATAAATGAACATTAAATTCTAATTTTTATATAACTTTTCATACTTATACATGATTCTCAACCTTCAAGGGAGGAGGAGGTCTCCTTGTTTTTGGGTGGTCCCCATTATTTCTCTCCTAATTAAATTTGATTTTTCAAATTTGAAATGACCATATCGCTCAAACCGTTGATTTTTTTGACACGATTCTTTAGAATATTTTGTTCGTTATATTTTTATCTTTTAAAATCCATGATGATATACTTTTGACGAACTTTTTTTTTCACTTTAAATTGTTATACTGTTTTTGAAAAGGTATAAGAGTTTTTCACTTTAATTATAAAAATATTATACCAAATTGAAATCGGTATAATACTTTTCATATCAGCATTGCTGTTACGGAAATATTTATCCACATTACAAAAAAGAATAAAACCTTTTAATTTTCAATGTGAAAATTTTATATCGTTTTTGAAAAGGTATAAGAGTTCTGCAATTTAATTATAAAAATATTATACCAAATTAAAATCGGTATAATACTTTTCATTTCAACATTGTTGTTACGGAAATATTATCCAATTTCAAAAATTATAATACTTTTTCATTGTTAATGTAAAAATGTTATACCGTTTTTGAAAATGTATAAGAGTTTTGCACTTTAATTATAAAAAATATTATACCAAATTGAAATCGGTATAATACTTTTTATTTCAACATTATTTTTACAGAAATATTATCCCAATTTCAAAAAAGTATAATACTTTTTCATTGTTTAATGTAGAAATGTTATACCGTTTTTGAAAATGTATAATAGTTTTGCACTATAATCATAATAATATTATACCAAAATGAAAATCGGTATAATATTTCTATACAAACCGTGTAATAATATTCTAGTAAATGAAAACCGGTATAACACTTTTATACATTCAATGTAAAAGTATTATCCTAAAATAAAATCGGTATCACAATTTTACACAAACAATGTAATAATATTATCCCAAAAAATTTTCAATTTGATTATACAAAATGACAACAAGATCTTTCTCGTTATATCATGTTCTCAATCGAAAATATTATTAGCATTATCATTCCAAACCCGATTCTAATAATATGACGAATGGTGTGGAATATATTGCTTACGTGTATGATTCTTGGTTAAAAAATCTAAGAAAAATGAAGAGGAACCAAAAAGAAGAAGCCAATGTTACAGATCCACTGTATTTCATATAATTGCATATATATTTCCTCAATTTGATTAATTTTTGTTTGCTTTTGTTTGATTCTTCAATCCAATCAACCAATTCAACAAGCAAATTTATCCCCTTCTCCATTCAATTCCCATTTCCGGCGACAGACCCAGCCTGCCGAATATCCATTCCTAATTCAACAAGCAAATTGCCGGCGACAGACCCAACATGCCGAATATCTATTCCCACCGCTCACTCTCTCCTCTCTCTTCAGCCCCATTGGCGACCTTATTCTCCACCGAGATCGAACGTGGTTCCTTCTCTCCATGAATCGAAACTCAACCGATGCAACTCGACTCTCAATTCCAGGAGATTGTATCTAAAACAAATCGGAAATTTGGGAATTATGTGGGTGAATCATCGACGTGTTTCAAGAGATAAGTTAGAGTAGACGAGGATTACAGAGGAGATGGCAAGGCATTAAGAGACTGCGGCGGTTTTGTCCATGGTGGAGTTGTGCAAGAAGAAAATTAAAATTCTCGTCTATTTAAAAGCATTCCTATATCTATTGGATTATTAAAGTTCCTTATGTATTGCTCTTAGATTGTAGCCTTTTTACCATATTTCTGTAAAATGCCTTTTCCCTTTCCCTTTTATTCGCCTAGAGCCCATGGAAGATCAGGACCGGCCCTGCATGAAGGTTGTAGTAACAATATATGTTATGGTGTCATTTAACATATGGGAAATTGTAATAGATGTTCCAAAAGTAAATGAGATTTAGGCATACCTAAATATGCTTAAATTTTTTAATGATACATAAATTTCTTCAAGAGTACATAAATGAGAAGGGAGTGCTCCCAATTACCTCTTTTCTAATTAATTTGGATTTATAATTTAAAACGACCAAATCTCTTGAACCGTTAATTTTTTCGACATGAATCTTTAGAATATTTTTTCATTACATAATATTTTTCAAATAAAATCCATATTGATATATTTTCGATAATTTTTTTTACAAAATTTTAATTGGTATTCCTAAATCAAAATTGGTAAACCAATTCTTTACGTTTGGTATATCAATTTTTACGTCTACCATACCAATTTAACTCTTTTTTTATTTTTGATCTACAATTTTTTACTTTTAGTTCAGAAACGGTATATTGATTGTTACTTTTTGGTATACCTTTTTTTTACTTGCGGTATACTATTTTTTTACGTTTGGTTTAAATTTGTATACCAATTTTTTAACTTTTGGTATAAAACCGACATATCGATTTTCACTATACGGTATACCAATAATGGGCTACCTTTTCAAATTACAATGTCTACAAATCCGTTCATCTTGTGTTTCAAGATGAAGTTGAAGCTTTACAAATGGGAATTGTTTAAGATTGCTTTTTTAAGATCCTGTCTCCAGAAGTTCATTTTTACACCTATCCTTGTAAGTATAAAATTTTAGTTTATGGAAAAAATAGCAAATTCTTAATTCTTGGTATGTATAAAATCAAAACATGTTGTATAAGGTAGCTTTTGAACGCTGTGAAACTGAAAAGACAACAACTTGAAGTCAACCCAAAATTAGATGCATATGCAATTGTACCACCGATACAAACACAAATTTCTCTTTCTCCCTTTCTAGTTCTTAACTCATTCACACTATTTCTCTTACTTCTCATTCTAGCTCCCAAGCTCTGTCGATTTCCGCCATTATTATTGTTCCTAACGAGTTCTTCAAGCTATGATTCCCACTCTTCTCTTTCAACAAATCCTTACTTTCCGACCGCGACCTGTTTTTGCCACTAAATAGGCTGTAAACGCCGAGACCTCGAGCCAAATCTAAACAGGCCTTTTTTTCGTGTATTTCTTTGCTTACCCCTTAACATATTGTGTTGTGTGTAAACTATCGTCAGTTGTGTTTTTTAGTGATCGGTATTCTTATTGATAAGAAACATAATCCATACAAACACAATATATGATTTATACTCGATACTTGTATCCATAAGAAAATCCTTCAAAGTCAATGTTTGACTCCATTTACGCTGTTCGATTTGTTTCAAAATGAAAATGATTATTTTTACAAGAATATATAGGCATACATTAAAAATTGTGTTGTAATAAAATTATAATATTGTAGATTAATGTAATATAGTTGTGACAATAAAATATTGCTGCGATTTTTTATGTCCATCAGTGATATATGTATGACAAGATTTGGAGTTGTTTTAGGAATGCTCTAGCAACAATTAATATATGTTTCAGTGCCGATTGACATATTATATAACTTGTAAACTAATGTCAGCTGTAATTTTTAATGATCTATAGTTCTTATTAATAAGGAACACATAATCCAAATACGAACACAATGCACAAAGAATTCTCAACAATGGTGCAAGCAGCACACTAGAGTTCTTATACATTCGGGTCAAAGCCCGTTCTTAATACAACACATCATCGATATTGCTTATGTTTTGCTATTCCACACTTGTGTTGTGTAGACCCAAAATGGAACATTTATTTCGACACAAATCCACTCACGTGAAATTCCCCTAGTCTCTCAAAAACACTCAAAATTGGCATATAAAAAAGAGCGAATAAGCTAATAAACCATATTACAGAGAGGAAAGCTTAGAAAGATTAATGGGATAAACTTCGGAAGCATGATTAGAATGAAAAGCTTTATCACCAATAATCAAATTGACTGCTTGAGTTGGATGAATCCCATCAAAGAACACATATGCATTCCTATCTCTGCATACATGTCCATTTGTCTTGCATAAACCGCCTTTCTTAAATGGTATGAATTGCTTCAATTCACAACACGCATCCTTTCCGTTTTTGAACCCTACAAAAATCGTGCAATTCTCGTTATTTATAAAGTTAAATCAACACTTATGCAATTAACATTATGCCATATATTTACCTCGAGCATGAGGATTATTAATTAGATCCATGACGATGTTATAGGTGTCGACAAATGCGAAATGAGAACCGGGCAATTGTGGCGTCATATTATCGATCAAAGATTTGAGGTGAAAATTGAAGAGGGTAGCGCCTTCGTTATATTTGTCATTGCAACTTGTTTCTTTTCGGTTTTTGGGATAGCACCCCATTGGATATGCTGCCATTAGTACGAATTTTCTAGCTCCCCAAGAGTACAATTTCTGTGCCCGAAAAATTCAGATTTAGTGCCGAATAAATGAATGCAATTTGGAAGTAAAAAACACGTACACACCTTAATTTGTTGAGATAACGAGTTGACAATAGTTTTAGTGAAGGCCTCTAGACTTTGAAGTTTTATGGGATTAAGGAAGTAATTCAAGGTGTAATCATTCCCTCCAACTCCTATAACAAATATGTAATCTGCGAGAAATTCCTCCCTTCTCTCTTTAAGTTCATCTTCTAATGTTGGCAATACCTTGAATTCGAAGTTGGATATTTGCTCTTTCAACCACGACACTCGGCCCTGCAATGTTTCATTGATTCATTTGTGCTTTCATTAGTCCGTATCTCAACAAAAAAATATGTGAAATTTTCGTTGATAAATGTGAAAAAGAGTAAAAGTCAAACTCACGGAAATGGCACCGGTAATACTGATAATTCCTGAACCACCGGAAGCGAAATTAACACCGTTGATAAACCTTGTGTGGTTTGGTGAAGGACCATGAAAAGTTGGAAGATGAGGAAGTTTGAGATGATCAGAAAAAACATCAATAACGTTTTTTCCGTTTGTATATCTGTCGGTCGGACTGGCAGAAAAGTCTATCCCATAGGGTAAACTATGCGGTTTAGCTAATGTTGGCAGGAACATGTTCCCATTGTCAACCAAAGAGCTACCAAACACAAACATTCCTCTTATTTTTCCTCCTTTATTATTATTTCCATTTCTCGGCCCGTGTCCATGTCCTGGCCCGTAACCATGTTTCGGCCCATGCCCATGCTCTGGCCCATGTACTTGCCCTTGCCCTTGCCCTTGCCCATGTTCTGGACCATGCCCTTGCCCGTGCCCGTGTTCCAGCCCATGTCCTTGCCCTTGCCCTTGCCCTTGCCCTTGCCCATGTTCCGGCCCATGTCCTTGCCCTAGCCCCGATCACATTCCTTGTGGTTGTTCTTGCCCGTGGGTTTCCTCATGTCCTAGTCCTTGTCCCGGTGTTTGTCCTAGCCCCTGTCCCGGTCCTTGAGTTTGTTCATGCCCATGTTCGGTTCCTTGTAATTGTCCCAGCCCCTGTTCTGATCCTGATCCTTCTACTAGTCCTAGTCCTTACCCTTGTGGTTGTCCATGCCCATGTTCCGCACCTTGTGCTTGTCCGAGCCCTTGTCCCTGGTTCAATTCTTGTCCTTTTCCTTGCCCATGTTCGGATCCGAACCCCATTTCATGCCCCGGTTCTTGTCCATGTCCTTGACCTTGTTGGAGTTCCAACCCTTGTCCGAGCCCCGACTCTTGTCCATGTCCCTGTTCTAGTCCTTGTGCTTGTCCATGCCCTTCCTCAAGTGCACGTCCATATCTCCATCCACATTGAAACAAGTTAAATGAAAAAAAAAGAGATAATAATTATTGTGCGAACAAGTAGAGATCTCACTTTTTTGATTTTTTTATATATAAGACAAATATCTTAAACGTGCTCCTCCAAAATTTTTTTACCAAATATATAGCCCACCATTTTTATTCATAGCTTAATTTTCGGCGATGTGGACGTGTAAAAAAATGAACCATAGATATGTCACATAAATAATGACATGTCAAAATTCCAAAATTATGGAGAGAAAAGATGAGTAAAAGGTGCAAACCATTTCTTTTCTTCCAATTCTCAAGTCATTTGTGTACCCATGGCCCTGTGGATGGCATTTCAATGCAAAAGTAGAAGTAATGATAATGAAGCAAAAAACCAGTGATGAAGATAATATTTTCATTTTGATTCAAGATTATATTTTGACGTAAACTCTAATTATCTCAGGCTTCTTCAATTGTGTTTCTCTTGCATATATTGGCAGTTTTTCTGTAAATTTTCAATGAAAAATTATAATTGAATCATCTATTAATAGACAATATATATACTTACCATTAAAAAACTTAGTCTTGAAGTCATAAGGCGTGAAACAAGGCACATTAATCTCATTCAATGTCAATAAACAACCAAATTTGTCATAGTTTCTTACATCACTTCTTATTATAAGATTAATCTTTATAAAGACATTAAAATCCTAAAGCTCCTAAATAGACTAAATTTTTTTCTAAGGTAGTGGCTTAGACTTCGGATTCATATATAGGACTTGTTTAACAGGAAGAATAGTTTTCTTATGAATTTACAATGTTATATTTTCTTATAAAGCTGTTACAGCAAAAGTTTTATGGGAAGTCTTTGAATAAAAACGTACAAACAAAAATTGTTGTAATATATAGCTTTATATAAGAAAATATATCATTTTACATTCATATTATAAAATTGGTATGTTTCTAATACCTATGGTATTTTAGGAACAATGTCTACTGTAATGCCAATTTTTTTCTTGTAACGTGTAAACTAATAATAATTTTTGTGTGTTAATTAAAAAGAATCGGCACATTATACAAAACCATGAAAGCCAAAGTTGTTTCTATATACGGACTACATCTATACTAATGAGAAATTGGTCTCACTATGAATACAATACAACAAAAATTTCTAATACAAGATCATAGATAATGCTAAAGAGATATCACTCCGATCACGAAGCATTATCGATAATACTAATGTTAGTCTAAAAAAACATTCAAAATCAGTAATGTAATCAATAAACGAATCGACTAATGTAACGAATCAAACTACAAGGTTGCAAGTTTAGAAAGATTAATGGGATAAACTTCAGATGGGAGATTAGAATCAAAAGCCTTATCACCAATGATCAAATTGACTGCTTCAGTTGGATGAATCCCATCGAAAAAGATATTTGCATTTCTATCTTTGCAAACATTTCCATCTTTCAAGCATAGACTCCCTTTTCGACCGCCTACTGTAAGTTGCCTCAGTTCACAACATGCATTCTTTTCGTCTTTGAATCCTACACAATCGTGCCCGTTTCCGTTACTTATAGTCCTCTTATAGACAGCTATAAATGTTCATCTTTTACCTTGTTAACTCAATTGAACAACATTTCGTGTAGAGAATTAATTTACCTCGAGAAATAGGATTTTTAATAAGATCCATGACGATGTTATAGGTGTCGACAAACGCGAACAAAGAACCATTCATTTCTTTGGGGATAGTATCAACCAAAAATTTGAGCTTAGAGTTGAAGAGAATAGCAGCATTGGTAAAATCATCTGAGCAACTTGCTTCATTTCTGGTTTCCGGGTAGCACCCGAGTGGATATGCTGCCATTAGTACAAATTTCCTAGCCCCTAAAGAGTGCAATTTCTGCACCCGAAAATTCAAATTTCAATGCCAAATTATCAATGAAACTAAAAAAATAAATTCATGTGCGTGCAAACGTACCTTAAGTTGTTTCGATAAGGAGTCGATGAGAGTACAAGTAAAGTCTTCGAGGGTTTGAACTCTGATGGGATTAAGAAAGTAGTTCATGGTGTAATCGTTCCCTCCAGCTCCGATAACAAATAAGTAATTTCCGAGAAATTCATCCTTCTTCTGCCTAAGTTCACCTTCTAATTCGGGCAATAACGTTAACTCAAAGTTGTCTATTTGACTATTAAAACATGTCACCTCGCCCTGCATTGTTTCATTCATTCACTAAATCATTAATAAATCTTTGGGATAACAGAATAAGGGCGAAAAAGGTATAGAATTTTACGCTGATTGTGCCAGTAAGATCACGAATTCCAGAACCGCCCGAAGCAAAATCAACACCATTGACAATCTTTTTGCCTTTTGTAGAAGGATCATAGAAAGGCGGGAGAAGCGGAAGTTGAAGATGATTGGAAAAAACATCGATAATGGTTTTTCCATTTGTAAATCTACCGGTTGGACCGGAAAGGAAATCTATTCCATATGGCAAACTATCCGGTTTAGCTAATGTTCTCAGGAAAATATTGTTTCCATTGTCAACTAAGGAGCTACCGAACACAAACATCCCTCTTGCTTTACCTCCTTTATCATCATTATTTTTGTTTTTCTGTCCTTTTTCTTTCCGGTGTCTTTGTCTGGGTCCCGGTTCTTGCCACTGCAAAGTCAATGTAAACTTGGAGGTGACATGTGACATTCAGACGATAATTAATAAAATAATCTATTGCTTTTTTGGTCATAAAATAATTTGTGAAATATCCTTCAGAACTTTTATGATTCAGCTTTTCTACCAGATTCTATCAAGTCTTCTTATACGGTGTTGGTGCCAAAAATTCTGGGCTCTTTCTTGTTGAGTAATTACAGGCCAATTTCTCTCATCCATGACATCTACAAAATTATCACCAAGCTTTTATCTCGGCGTTTGCAACAGGTTTTGCCTCATCTTATTTCCTATAATCAGTTTGCTTTTGTTAAAGATCGGAATATACATGAATGCTCTTTTATTGCATCCGAGGTGCTTCATAATTTGCACTATCGTCGACATTCATGTGTTGTTCTTAAGCTGGATTTCCATAAGGCCTTCGATAGCATTTCTTGGTCTTATATTGATTTTGTTTTGACAAGGATGGGTTTTAGTCTGAAATGGATCTCTTGGTTGTCAAATTGCTGGCAAAACTCGATGACTTCTATTCTCATTAACGGTTCGCCGTCGGATCCCATTCAATTGCATAAGGGAGTAAAACAAGGAGACCCTCTCCCCCCATTCATTTTTGTACTAGGGGTTGAAGGCTTGAAACAACTTTTTGATGCTGCTATCTCTAGTGGTATTATTTCCGGTTTCAAGCTTCAGGATTCTCTTTCGGATCTCTCTCTTCTTCAATTCGCGGATGACACCTTGTGCTTTTTGCCGGCTGAAACAACATTGTTGCCTAACTATATTCGTATTTTAAGGTGTTTTGAACTTATTCCTGGTTTGAGGATAAACTATCAAAAGAGCTCATTGTTGGGGACACATGTTTCGGATGCTGATTTGAATGGTATGGCTGAATATTTGGGCTGTCGGGTTGAATCATTCCCAATGAAATATTTGGGAATGCCTCTTAGCAGGAAAACTCTTTCGAAAGGTGCCTGGGAGCCGTTAGTTGCTAAATTTAAGTCCCGCCTTACTAAATGGAAGGGTCGTTGTCTGTCTTATGTTGGACGTCTGACTCTAATTAAGTCTGTGTTTTCTTCCATTCCAATTTACTTATTATCTTTGTTCAGATTGCCGGTTTCTGTCAAGCAAGTTTTGGTTTCTCTGATGAGGAATTTCTTGTCGAGGCGTATTTCCGATTCAAAGGGCTTATGTAAAGTGAGTTGGGATACGATTACTTTGCCAAAAGAGTATGGAGGTCTTTCCATCCGTGATCTTGATGTTATGAATACTAGTCTGTTGTTCAAATGGGTTTGGCGGATTAGACATTGTGATAAGGCTTCTTTATGGTTCATATATTGTGTTCAACGTCATGGGATATCTTCATGGTATGATCTTCTACGCAATAATTCCTCTTCATATTCTCATGTTTGGCGGGGTGTGATTTCTATTTGTTTGGAGGATGATTGTCGCTTGGAGCCAATTTCGAATGGCGGTTTCTCCTCAGATTGGGGATGGCACTTCGCTTTTATTCTAGCA